>CANXYI011755142.1:0-10546 GCA_948208565.1 Hura crepitans
AGTTAGCTTAGTTTAGAACATAAATAAAGTTTCCTCTCCTTTTTATATTTTTTTACTCTAATAAAATAATTGATAATTTTTTCTTAAACCTTTCATTTGTTACTCCATTATCCATTCATCATTATTCCCATAAATAAGAAAGAAAACTTATTTTACATACTTATTTGACTACTTAGTCTTAATAACACTAGATATAATAATATGCTCAAACAAAGTCATATACAATAACAACTTATCCATGTACTATAGACTTCAATGGGTTTTTTTCTTTCTCTACTAGTGCATAAGCTAAAAAAAGTACTTCTTCAATTGATCAACATTGATAGGTTTTTGAAGTTCATTTCCATATATGTCAAATAGCATCGTTGCTTTATTTTTTAAAAGGTGTTTAACTATGAATTAGCCTTCCCAGTTTTGCTTGAATTTGCCCTTAGATCTTATTGATTTGGCTTTATTTATTTTAGCATCAGACCTTCTTCTTTTATTTTGTGAGGTTTAGCACATTTGTTAAAGACTCTTGCCATGCTTTTTTGATATAACTATTTATGGTATAAGTCTCTTTGTCTTCTTTCATGTGGTAAGGCTAATTTCTCATATTTACTCATTACATATTCCACTTTAGGTGTATTACTTTCAAAAAGAACCCATAGGAATTTTATCCTTAATTTGATTGGTAGTATAACTTTTATGCCATATACCAATAAGTAAAGTGTAGTACCAATAGATGTTTTGATGGTTGTTCTGTAGCCCTATAGAGCAAATGGTAGCTTTTCTACCCAATCTTTGTAGCTCTCAATCAATTTGGCTAGGATCTTTTTTATAGTTTTGTCAAATGCCTCAATAGCTTTACTAGCTTATAGCTTGTATAGTGATGATTTATGGTGTTTTCTCCTTAGAATTGGACATTATTATCCATCACTACCTAATGAGGCACTCCATACCTATAAATAATCTAATTCTTAATGAATTTCCTCATATACTTCGATCCAATTTGGCTAAAGGACTATGCTTCCACCTATTTAAAGAAGTATTTTATTATTATCATGATGAATTTGTGTTTGTTAGAGTTAGGTCTTACTTCTCCCATAATGTTGATTCCTTAAGTTGAGAATGGGTGTGGTATTGAGAAGTTGCATAGCTCAATAGGTGGTATATGCTTAAGATTGGTGTGAATTTGGAAATCATGGCATCTCTTAACAAATTCAAGGCCATTTGCTTTTATAGTGCTCCAATTATTATCTTTTTGCCAAAATTTTCCCATTCATGTGTGATCCACATATGCATGCATGTATTTCTTCCATAACTTCTTTAGCCTTCTCTTCATCTAGGCACCTAAAGTGTACACTTGATTGCCGCTTGTAAAGCTATTCGCTAAAATATAGAAATTGAGAGGCATATCTTATAGATGACATCTTTTCTTTGTCACTGAGTCTTTTGGGGAATTCTCCCTTTTTGAGGTGTTCTTTGATGTTATGGTACCAAAGGTGATTTTCTTTTATTTCCCTTATTTGAAATGTTTTTGCTTTTTCTAGTTCATAAATCCAAACTCGATAAAGATAACACACTAACAAACCTGACTTGATCCCATTTGATTTACTTGATTTCATTTTTATCTTCTTAAAACCCTTAATCAAACATTGATTATATAGAGCCTATAAAATAAAATTAATTTAATTATAGACATACACTTATGTATGTCCAATCCTGTTCTAGTTTGACAAAAAATTCGGCAGCATAGTGGCTACACTATAACATAGCCTAAAATAAAACCTGCTATAAATAACACTTCTAAATGATTCTAACCTTAATCTACCATATAGGATCCTCTTGATCCTCTTAGTATATCAGAATCATTAATATCATAATCATAACATTCATATCATCTTTAGCAGTTATATTAGTATCAAAATGGATAATTACACACATGTATGCAATAGCTATACTAACATTTGTCATATAACCTTTACATTACTGAGCCCAACCTATTCCAACTAATTACGTATGAGTGCCAACTATCATTGTATATATCACACTAAGAGATACAAAAATTAATGGTGCTTGATGAATTCGCTGCACTGAGGTTGGACTGATATTGGCTATCTGTAACCTATGCATCAAAGACACAATATGTTAAGCATGAAGCTTAGTGATGTATTTAATAAAATATGCTTACAATCACATACAATTACAATAAACATGTGATACAAACATAAATATGTGTCATGAAACATTTGCACACAGGAACATGATTATGCATGAATATATTTAATCCTATTATGTTATTTCTAGGTTATACTTAAATTCATAGTAATTTCTCTTTATTTTATTTTATGACCATTAATTGTTTATTTAGCCCATATTCAATAGACTCATATCCTGATACTGGATGTCGGGATCATAGTGTACAATGGCCTGTATTTTAGACCTCATGGTTACTATATTGGCATGAGAGTGTGCAGTGGCCCTAACTAGACTTCACAGTGGCTGCACCCACATGAAAGTGTATAGTGACCCTACTGGACCTCTGGCTGCACCTATATGGAAGTGGTAGTGGCCCTAACTGGACTTCACAACGGCTACACCTGCTTGAAAATATGTAGTGGCCCTAATTAGACTTCACAGTGGCTACACTTTTATGAAAATGTGCAATGGCCCTAATAGACCTTGTGGTGGCTACACCTATATGAACAATATATATATCATCAATGTACAATATATAAGTGTGCAGTGGCCCTCATGGACCTTATGGTGGCTACACCCACATAAACATGACACCGAAGTGTTATAGTAGCTGCTAACTCCCTAGTTGACTAGTCAACTTATGTAATAGGTCATCTAACTCATATGGGCTATGAATGTTTTCATCTTTATCACATATGTGTTACATGGCTTATGTATATTATTACATATCTATGTCTATTCATATTGCTAATCGATAAACACATGTTTGTTAACTTCCCTTTATCATTTCATGGTAACTTACATATATCACATTTTCATAACATTATCTCATTATAAACATTATCTCTTCACATCACATACAAGTAGTCATCTCATGCCACTCACCTTATGATTTAAATTTCATCATTCGTGTTACCATTATATCGCACACATTGCAAGTTACATTATGCAACCATGCAATATATGCCACACATTTTATCACACAAATATACACATTTTTCATACATCCTATTTACAATGTCACATGAATTTACCCATCTTTAACTCCTAATAATAATGTACCCTTACAATTAAGATCAATTTACATTAATTATACTAGTAGCAACCTTATTTACTTTAATTACAGTAGTGCCTTTTTGTTATATACCATTCAGCTAAGGTGGAAATTTCACCATTTAATTTATTTTTAACCTAATTCTCATTAATTCCATTTATTTAGCATGCCATAAACCTTAATATAACCTTTTCACATTTTTAAGACTATACAAATCCCTAAGCTAGCAACATAGGCAAATGACATATGCACTTGAAATTTCACAAACACAATTGTGTACACATATTTTATCAAATATAGTTACAAAGTGATTGTTCAGCTTCTCGAAAGGCATATCAAACTTTCTCTTTTCCTTTTCCTTTTCCTTAGCTATCCTCCAAGTTCTCTAAAAACATAATAGGGTGTAGGTTAGAAAAATTCATAGAAAATTTTACATTATACCAAACTCAAAAATAACACCAGAACCATTAAAACAAGTAAGCCTAGTTACCTAGAAAAATGTTAGGGCTTCAAAAATATGCTTACCTAGATTTAGGGGTTAAAAACCTTAAATGTTTCAACCTCTCTTTTTCCCCAAAATCAACTTCTTCTTGCTAAATTGATACCAAATTAGAGCTTTAGAAATGACGAGGATCAAATTTCATGCATAAATTAGAGCTTAGACTTGAGAAATGGTGAAAAATGAATAAAAATGGAATTAGAGAAGAGAAAGGTTGCGTCAACCTAGGTGGGGGAAGGAGTAAGATGATTCTTTTGATTTTTTACATGAATTCTATGTGAAACCACCTTTTATATTAAGGTTTTCAATGGCCATGTTTTCGCCATAAGACAATGCAATGGTAGAGATTAATTTTACTTAGTTTTAAAGCTTTTAAACATATAGTTTGAAACTTTAAGTCCTTTGAAAATTCCTCTTTACATATGGATCAAGTAGAGTCAGTTGGCATGAACAACAGAGCACAAATTGACTGAAGGGTAAAATGGTAATTATGTTGAAAAGCTAAGGGTAAAATGGGAATTTCACTATTCATGGCAAGAAAGGTGATAGAGACCTATAGGAGTAATGAGAAAGTGACCTATTGCATGGTAATGAAGAAAAAATGCAAGAAAAATGAAGTTCAAGAGCAAGCCTTAGTGAATAGTGACAATCGGACCGTGAATAGTATTCCCGGGCCAAATAGAGTTAACTTGATAAAAAATTAGTATTAATTATGAGATGCATTGTGATAAAGTAAAATCTAGATTACGGTGTAGTGTAAATAGTAAACCACTTAAAGTTGAATGGAAAATTTAGAAGCGTGATGAGAAAATTTTGAAAGTCGCACATCTTAATGGTTAAAAATTACAAGGAATCCAAAAATTATAGTGTTGGAAATTTTTGAACATGAGAGCTATTAGAAAAAGAATTAGGGAAATAAATTCAATGAAATGTACATATATTTAAGGAAAAATGGTGGAATATTTGTGCATGGAGCATTTTTGGCCATTAGATTAAATAGTGGCATGATAAATCCTAGCTATCCAAGTGTAACCCTTAATTATTGACATGGAAAATGATTAAAAGATATTAAAAGACAAATACACATGGATTTAACCTAACCATCCATGTGTAAATACTATATTTTATTTTCAACATCCATTCACCATATAAACATGTAAATAATAATTAAATATTCATTTTTTTTTCATCCCATACATGTCTCTCCTCCTATCTCCATGGCTGAATTTTGATCTTCCCTTTCTTTACCATTTGTAAACCTTCATTTTACCAAATAATTACTAAATAATGCATAAGAAATGTCGCTCTTTTAGCCTAACACCTAAGCTCCTCTAAATTGGTTGGAAAGAGATGAAAGACGGATGTTTTTGGTCACTCCAAAGGAGGTAAGTTGATATCAAACCATAAAGTTATTTGAGGGGATTTATGTAATTATATGTTGAGGTTTTATGTATAATAATATTTTTAATGATTTTTATGTGAGGGATAGTTATTGAAGTTTGAGCATTTGAAGGTTTAATGGTGGAGAAGAGTGACAAAAGGGAAATTAAAGAGAATAGAATGAATTTTACATGGAGAAAAGCTTGTATACAAGGTATCTGTATTCTAATTTATGGATTATAGTGGATTATGTATTACGTGAGATTATGACATTCCATATTATTCTTGAATGGTTGAAATGGATGAAGGCATGTTGTTATTCGATGGATGTTGGCATGTGTTAGGAATGAGAAAATTACTAAAACAAAGCTTAAACCTTAAATTTATCCATAGGCTAAAAACTACTTTGAGAGGAAACAAATGGTGTTTATATGTTAAATGGTACATTAATATGAATTACTAAGTAAATCATGATAAACAAATAAGCATAAATAATTAGATAATTAAATTAGGCATTTTTGGACTTGAAACTAATGAATTCCAAACCTTTATACATAGGTATGAAAGATGTGAATTTGGAGGATTATGTCATTGCATTTATGTGATAATCATAACAAGGTATTATTTAATGCTTGGAATAAAATAATAATGAAACTAGATAGAAAAACTAGATTTGGCCGAAATTACTCTATGAGAACTAATGAGTTTAGTTCACAATAAAATTTGATACTATCATGTTAAAATGCCTAAAAAATGATAAAGGTATAATATTATATAGAATCTAGTAGGTATTTATGGATGTATATGTACAAACATATAATTAGTTAAAAAAGAGGAATTATATGAAAGGAAAATAAATTACTAAATAAATTAAATTTAAAAGAAAGTGAGTTCCATAAAGTGTAAAGAGATGAAAGTATGTGGATTGAAGAGGAACTAGAATTATAAAAAGAAAGAAATTATATAAGTTAACAACATAAAATGAAAAATATGAATATAATTAAAGGTTGGCTATGAATTAAAGACTCTTCAAATATTAAGACAATAAAACGTACATAAGAATGGTAATTAATACATAAGAAATAAAGGATATTAATTTAAATGAATGGATATCATAAGGCTGTATAATCCAGAAGGATAAATAAATGTATAGAATAGGTGGACAATTATATATAGTTATAATAAAAAAAGGAAAAATTCATAAATGCAAATGTACAATAGAAGTTTAAATAAGGAAATTCAAGATATTTGGAAGTAATGATGAACCTCATTAAAATAAGTTAAGTACTTGAAAATATGGGCACATAAGATTATAAATAAAGAAATGCATAAGTAATTAAACATATTTAAATAAATTGAATTAAAATAAATATGTGAATATGAATGGAAAATATGAGACATATAAGTGTATATATAAAAGATTAAGGAATTGATAGGGGTAATAATAGCACTAATAATAAGAAATGTATTTTTATCATTATCATCATCACCACCACCACCATCATTATATATATATTTAAAATTTGTATAACTATTATATCAATAAAAGGGAATTTTATGAATCAATTAAGTATAATAATAACGGTAATCAAATAAATACATAATTGAGGAAATAAAGATTATTTAAGTAAAAAGCTTAAATAAGAGTTATATGAGGTTATGAAAATAATTATATAACTCAATTGAAGTGTAATAAATATTTTAAGAAGAAAATATGAGAATTAAAAATGTATGAATATGTAAGTTAGTTGAATTAGGATAAGCAAGATTAAAAATAATAAATGAACATTTGGAAAATTACTAGAAAACAAAGGAAAAATTATAAATGAATTATGAATGACAATGAATTAATATGTAAATGTTTAGATATTATTAAATAAAGAAATGCATGGTGATAATAAAGAGCCAAGAAAAGAGACATATATATTGGAAAGAGATAAATGCTGGGAATGTATTTGCCTGTGATGAGTAATTATGAAAATTATATTTATGAGTTATATGATTGAGATACAATGTTGAAATTTATTATGACTATGATTCCATTTCTTATGATAATAAAATAGATTGAAATGAATAGAAAGAGAGAAATATAAAATGAAATAAGAATAGTCTATATAAGTTAGAAAATTTACTGGATAGGTTGACTAGTCAACTAGGGATGGGTCAGCAGCTGCTAGGACACATCAGTGTCTCCTTTCATGCTAGTGTAGCAACTGTGAGTTCCATGAGGGCTACTACACACTTTCACGCGAGTGCAACCACTATGAGGTCTAAAATGCAAGCCACTACGCAGGGTTAAGATTCCATTATCCAATATTCGAGATTAAGTCTGTGAAATATGAGCCAAGTTGAATGAATAATGAAATAAAAGATCAAGGGAACATTAATAAAAGGAAACTAGAAAGTAAATATGATATCTCAATTGTAAGAATTGAATGAAAATATATGGAACTCAAAAAAATATAATAGGGCAAAAAGAAGCATAATTTGGTAGAAGAAAGTATCAAAATGTAAATTATGTCATAAACAAAGAAAGACACGAACATATATAAACATAAATTATATGAGAATGATATAACATAGTTGAAAATACAAAAGTAAAGGAAGTATATTTGAAATATCTATATACGTATAAGAGAATATGGAAAAACATAGCTACAAAAGGGAAGAAAGATATTGGAATATGTATGTTTGAATGATAAATAGTGGTATAAAATAGCATAAAGTGTTAAGACATAAAAAGTTAATGAATAAGTAAACATACAAAGAAATATCCAATGAAATGGGAAATGCAAATTGAAAATTTATTAATAGCATAAAGTATATTTTTCATAAGTCTTGAATACACCACTGAGCAATTTTGCTCAACGTATTGGCTTTTTTACCGATGAGTAAGTTGTTAATTAAACCAGGTGAAGTGGTGGATCTAGTCCCAGCAATGACAGAAGCTTGTGTAATAACAAAATAGGTAAAAAGTGTCCAACACTAGTATTATTTGCATGCTGAATGTGTACATACATCATTACTATGTAACCGACACTTAAAAGCACATGTACACATTTAGTGCATCAAATATATTATATATGGTACAAAACATAAGTAGATTACTAGTAGTTTTAGATTATTTGTCTAATATATTAAGCATGTAAATGACAGTTGTATTAATGCTTACTAAGGAAGCAATAATGGTTTTCCTTTGTTATCTCGTGTACTTGCTAGACTTGTCATTATGTCTATGCAGAGAAATATGTATTTTTACTAAGGACGAGAATGGTTTAGTGTTTTAAGACTCACCACTTGGCCTCTACACTAATACCTCTAATCTTTTGTATCAGAAAGGTTTGAAATTTAGATCTTATTTATGCCCTAATAATTTGCCTTCCTTTTATACTGTAACATTTATTAATCTCGTATCAAGCAATTTAAAGCAATTATGCCACCTCTTTATGTATAAAAAGTAAACTATGGTATTTAAAGTATACGACAAGCATAATTGTCTATTGACATCTAGAAATCAGGTTATTGATTAATTGTGATATAACCTGACAACTACCTATAATCCCATAGGAATTAGTGGTAATTGCCTAACTCCCATCTTTAGGAGATTGGCTTTTTAAAATACATTTTTTTGTGTGACTTTTGATTAAGGAAACTTAAAAGCATTTTCTTAAAAAAATACCAATTAATTAGATAGAAAATCATTTGATGTGAAGTTAGGCATTTGGTGTGTAAAACAAGTTGCTTAACTACCTATTACAATCCAAAATAGTCTAAAAGATATAATAAGTAAAAAAACTAAAAGAAATAAAACAAAGCACTTAATTGGTCCTATCTTATGGACTTTTATTTGTCGATAAGTGCGTATAGACTCTGTATAGCTCTAGCAAGTGTCCGTACGGACTACTGCTTGTAAAGGTTATTACGTTCATTTGGACTTTCACTTTAGTGAGAAAGGTTACTTATATACAACTCAAAAGATGGGTTAAAAATAACACATAATGGTCCATAAGGACTTAAAAGCACAATGTTAATATCATGTATAACACAAATGAGAATTGTCATGATGTACACCTAAAAGATGATTATCATTAAAGGAATGATGAATTAATAATACAAAGTAAAACATGATGAGAAGAAATACAGATACTTGTGAAAACTAGAATTCAAAGTAAATGTCTGCGCGGACTACGTTCCTTATAAAAAGGAGTTTGTAAGGACTACATAACTAGTCAAACTTGCATAACACACATATATCTGTGTGAACTAGATTCCTTATGAGAAGGATTCCATGTGAACCTTAAGACAAAATAAATAAAATCAAAATAGGATCACCCGTATGGACTACATTCCTCATGAAAAGGAGTCTATGCAGACTTAAAGATAGAATAAATAAGAATAAAACAAGATCATCCATATAAACTACGTTCCTTATAAGAGGGAGTATGTACGAACATACAGTAGTCCTAGCACGCCAACAAGATGTATATTAGGGAATGGGATAATCATATAATATGATACCGTTATATAATTATGTCAATATAGTAAACAGAATACATTAAAACATGATATGTAAGACAAATAGGATACTATTATCGAACCTAAGTCCATGCAGATGACAAATCAAGTATACACTAATATAAAAAGTCTGTGCAGACATCAAAATTCTTATAGATAGGTCCATGTGATTAGAACAAAAATAACAAAATAATTATAACATAAAAAATTGTCAATTATTTAACATGAAACAACTTAAAACAATGACCTACTTTTATGATCAAAGTGGGGATTACATAGAATCACCTCACTTGTGATCAATCCTTAAAGATCATAGGTCTATGAACATAGTAAGAATACATAATAGAAGGCCTCAGATCTTACCTTTGTAAGTTGACTTTAAGCAACTACACAAAATATGGGATTTAGGAATAACAATATTTAAGTGTTAGTTAGTTGGAGTCCTATCCTAGACTCAGGGAGAGTGGTATTGGTTGTTCTTAGAATTGCCTCGCCTTTTTTCCTACTCCTAAGAAGGGTACTTATAGGCTTAAGGTGATAGGTCTCCCATCTAAAAGTGATAAAATCCTTCTAGGATTAAGAGACAGAGTCTGAATAGGAAGTTCACGCTTTTGAAAGCTTTTCATTACCAAGTCAGTACGGACTTGTACAGCTAAATCCATGTGAACCTAGGTGATGGGTTGTCCTACTAGTCCTTGGATTTTAGGCTAGGTCTTAGGCTAAGTTATTTTTAGTCCATACGGATCTTAGGCTCAATTGGTTTAGGCTAGCTATGGTACAGACCTCATAGCATCAAGTCTGGGGGGACTTATGCCATATTAGTCCATGTGTACTGAGTTTCTAAGTTGCTTGCCTTATTGCTTGAGCCTATCTCTAGTTATCATCATAAGCCAAAAAGTGAGGAGTCTACTATCTGC
>CANXYI011755325.1:0-11488 GCA_948208565.1 Hura crepitans
TTGGGAGTTGAAGTAACAAGGAGCAAGAAGGACATTTTTCTATCTCAGAGAAAGTATGTACTTGATTTGCTTGCAAAAACTGGAAAATGGGCAGCTAAGTCTTGTAATAATCTAATGATTCCCAATGTACATTTGACAAGAGATGATGATGATCTTTTTTATGATCCAGAGAGATATAGGAAATTAGTGGGAAAATTAAATTATCTCACTGTGATGGCTAGACCTGACATTGCTTTTGCAGTGAGCATTGTTAGTCAATTCATGTCTACACCTACAATTAAACATTGGAAAGCTTTGGAGCAAATCTTATATTACTTGAAAGGAGCACCTGGACTTGGTATATTGTATAGTAATCATGAGCATACTAGCATTGAGTGTTTTGCAAATACAGACTGAGCTGCTTCCAAGATTGATAGGAGAACCACAACTGGCTACTGTCTTTTGTGGAGGAAACATAGCAACATGATAAAGTAAGAAATAAGATGTTGTATCTCGATCAAGTGCAGAATTTGAGTATAGGACTATGGCACAGTCTACATGTGAAATTTTGTGAATACATCTTTTGACTGAAGTTGGGGTGAAGCATTCTATGCTAGCAAGATTGTGGTGTGATAATCAAGCTGCTCTTCACATTGCTTCAAATCTAATGTATCATGAAAGAACTAAACACATTGAAATGGATTGTCATTTTATTTATGAAAAGATTCAGGAGCACTTGATTTCAACGTGACACATAAAGACTAGAGAACAATTAGTTGATTTGTTCACAAAAGCTTTAAATGGGGTTCGAGTTAATTATCTGTGTAACAAGCTAAGCATGATTAATATATATGCTCCAGCTTGAGGGGAAGTGTTATAGAATCTGTATATTTATTGTATGTATGCTCTATAGTTGACTTTCCTATGTTAGCTAGTATAATTATAAGGGCAGATTTTTAGGAGCAGATTGTAGGAGATTCTCTTTTTGATTTGTTTCCTAAGTTAGCCATTCTATAAGTGTATATAAAAGCCTTCAACATATGAATGAAATAATCAGAATGAGTATTTTGCTTTCTGCTTCATATAGTTCTTAATACCTAGGTATGATCTACCATTTTTTGATAGTTTTGAGGTTAAATCTTGGTTGGGCAGGAGCAAGAAATACTTCTTTATATATGAGGTTCCACTTGATAGGCAAATTCATGTGGCTAGTTTATTTTTACAAGGAAGACCTAAGGCCTGGTTCCTTAATTGGATCAATTAGGAGATTTTTCTGAAAGCAATTAAGAGTCGATTTAAAGAACATGGGGAAGATAATGTGGTCAAGGAACTATAAAGGCTTAGGCAAACCACTTTCTGTGGATGCATATTTGGATAAATTTGAGGAATTGAAGCTAAAAATGGAGAGATTATATCCTAATCAGTTTGAGTCCTTTTATGTTTCTAGCTAGGGATGAGCAAATTTCGGATTGAACCGAAATAACCGACCTAAATTTTTTCAATTCGGTTTGGTTATTTGGTTATTTCGGTTCGGTTTGATTTTCATTCTAAGAAAATTTCAGTTATTTCGGTTCGGTTTTAGAAGTAAAAAACCGCAAAAAAAAAAAATCGAACTGACCGAATAGTAATAAAAAAATATTTTTTTAATTATATAATTAAAATTATTTGAATTTTAAGGGTCTATATTGAAAAACTGAACCGTAAAATTTCGGTTAACCAAATTTTTATGGGTTTACATATAGATTTATATATGAATTAAAAAATTTCAATTTAATCAAAAACCAAACCGAACCGAAATATTTCGATTCATTTCAGTTCGGTTCTTAGGTATTTCAGTTTGGTTTTCGATTTTAATTTTTTTAACAATTCGATTTTCGGTTATTTACTAATGCATATTCTTAAAGTAGACTATTAAATGCACTTGGATGGGAGGAGACTTGACCAAGGAAGCTTCAAAATTCATATAATTTGATAGAGAACTCTTATTATTGAGCTTTAATTTTAATGAGATTGATAATTAATGTATGATTTGGAAGATTATGTTTGAATTTTATTTTAATTTTCATGGTATTTTATGATAATTAGTATGTTTTTATCAGTAAATTTAAGTATAATGTATGCAGATCAAGTTGGATTTTGAGATGAAATAAGTGAGAAAATAAATTTTTTTTTAAAGGAAAATTCGGTTAACCGAATTAACATAACCGAACTAACCGAATTAATTCGGTTTGGTTAGTAGCTAATTCGGTTCAGTTATCGGTTAGATATTTATTAAAAATTCGGTTATCAGTTAAATCGGTTCAGTTCGGTTATTGAACCGAACCGACCGATGTACAGCCCCATTTCTAACTTTATTGGGGGTCTAAGAGATGAAATTAAATCTATCGTTCAGATATTTAAACTAGTAGATCTTTACTCTGCCATTGAGAAAGGTAAGTAGGAAGAATTGCACTTAGAAGCCCTTAAACCAAAACTTAATCCTAAACACTTGCCTCCTGCTAAATACTGGAATTCTCACCCAAATTCAACCATTACATTGCTCTATTTCTCTCAATCAACTTCAGCCAATAATCTTGGGGTTTCCCAAACTTCCTAAGTCCACCCCAAAACCTCTATTGACCAGAGATGGTCTCCTCAACCTAACATTAATAGACCTTCCTTTCATAATCAGAAACGCACCCTAAGGACTTAATTATAAATGTGGGGATAAGTATTTTTCTGGGCATCAGTGTGTTACTAGGAAGTTGATGGCCCTCCAAGCCTATGATCAAGAGGAGTTAGTAAAGGAGGAGTGTGATGACATTGTAGAGGATAATAACTTAGAGACTGTGGATGCTAATAAGCACATAGCTCTCTCATTAAATGCAGTGGATGGGGGGTTAAGTGATAACACCATTAAGCTCGAAGGACAACTTAATGGGAAAGCCATTATGATTTTGATTGATAGTGGGAGTACACACAGTTTTGTAAATTCTAAAAAAGCCAAAGCCCTTAAGTACCAATTGCTCAAGTCATTCCAATGACAATAACAAGTAGCGGATGGTAGGAGACACAGTTTCTGATAGATGTAATGGTTGCAAGTGGTATATGCAAGGCATCGAGTTTGAGTTCCATATCAGAGTGTTGGAGTTGGGTGATTATGACATGATTTTAAGAGTTCGTGGGATGAAATGCCATTCCCCTATTACCTTTGATTTTTCAAGTAACAAATTAGCTATCCAAAAAGGGGGAAAGACTATAGATCTTAAGGGTTTGAGTGAGAACATATCTCTTAAAATGATGCTTGTTAAATCACTAAATAAGACGGTACAAAAGGGATGGAAGGGAGTCACATATAAACTATTCCTCTTATCAGTTTCACTTCACTCAAAAACATCCCTTAATTACACTTTACACCTCTCCTCCTGCATGCATACAACAACAACTCTAGCGGTATAACACCTTGTTTCAAACTTTTACTCATTTACCCCCTCAAAGATCCCATGATCATGCTATCAACCTACACCCAAGGGCTGTTCTAGTTAATGTGAGACCATAAAGGTATTCATATCATTAAAAAAAAATGAAATCAAGAAACTCATCTCTAAAATGTTAACTACCAATGTCGTACAACCTAGCAATAGCCCTTATGCTTCCCTAGTTTTGTTAGTAAAAAAGAAAGATGGATCCTAGAGATTATATATTGACTATAGGGAATTGAATAAGCTCACCACTAAGGATTAAATTTCCCATACCTATCATAGAATACCTTCTTGATGACTTACATGGGGCAACTATCTTTTCCAAAATAGATTTGAGATCTGGTTACCATCAAATCAGAATGAGAATTCAAGATGTCCTTAAAACTGCCTTTAAAACACACTCAGGTCATTATAAGTTCTTAGTGATTCCCTTTGGCTTACTAATGCAACTGCCAGCTTTCAGTCTCTTATGAATTCCGTTATTCAACCTTTCTTAAAATGACATATTGGTTTACAGTCCCACTCTCGAAACTCATGTCCAACACCTTAAACTTGTTTTTGACACGTTACAACAACATCAACTATTTGCTAAAGCATCTAAATGTGAGTTTGGCCAAACTTAAATCACTTATTTGGGCCATATTATTTCTACAGCAGGGGTTGCCACAGATCCTAGTAAGGTGAAGGCTATGAAATCTTGGCCTATTCCTAAGAACCTAAAGAGATTTAAGGGGATTTTTAGGACTTATAGGTTATTATCAAAGATTAATTGCTAGTTATGGCGCTATTTGTAAACCACTTACTGACCTCTTTAAAAAGGATCAATTTATGTGGAATCCTAATGCCCAACATAGCCTTTGATAACCTCAAACTTCTTATGTCCCAAACCCTAGTTTTTAGCCCTCCCAGATTTCACTAGGCCGTTTACTTTAGAGTGTGATGCTAGTAATACAAGGATAAGGGTTGTGTTAATGCAAGAAGGTAGACCTATTTCCTTTTTATCCAAACCTCTAAGCTCTAAAAATCAGAAGCTTTCTGCCTATGAAAGGGAATTGTTGGCCATCCTTTTAGCTGTCCCCAAATGGAGACATTATTTAGAACACTCCCAATTTGTCATGATCATGAAAGTATTAATCATTTATTGGAACAAAGGTGTCACACTTGTTTACAATAGAAAGGGGTTTCTAAGGTATTGGGGCAAGAATATGTTATTTATTATAAGAAAGGAGTAGAAATCAGGGTGGCTAATGCTTTATCTAGGCAACATGAAGATCAAATTCATTGCCTTGTATGGCAATTTCTACTGTTACTCCTACTTGGGTAATGGAGGTGCAAAACTCTTACATAGGAAACCTTAAAATTCGAGAATTACTCACCTAGCTTTCCATTTAGATTACGTCTCTTCCAAATTATACTCTATCTAATGGCTTACTGAGATACAAAGGCATGCTTTGTGTGCAGTGCTTTACTGGTAGGCAGAAGCTCATCTTTGTGTGTCATGATTCTTCTATTAAGGGACATTCTGGCATCAAGGTACTTTGATTCGGCTCCAACAATCTTTTTACTGGCTTAGAATGCAAAAACAGGTTGTGGAATGGGTGGCTTCTTGTGACACTAGCAAAAGATGCAAGAGCGAATCCATAGCAACCCCTGGCTTATTACAACCTCTAGTTGTTCCTTCTGAAGCTTGGTAAGATAATGCCATGGATCTTATTAAGAAACTCCCTAAATTAGCTGGTTATGATACTATCCTAGTGGTGGTAGATAGGTTCTCCAAAAGCTACACACTTCATTCCTCTTTCTCATTCCTTTACTTCTATTACGGTGGCTCATGCTTTCATGGATCAAGTGTTCAAACTCCATGGGATGCCCAGATCTATAGTGCTGGATAGACATAATTTTCATGGGTACTTTTTGGCGAGAGTTGATGAAGCTATTAGGTACTAGACTACACTTCCGCACAGCCTATGACCCCCGATCTGATGGGCAATCAAAAAGTCTTAACAGATATTTGGAAAGCTACCTCAAGTGTATGTACTTCCAAAAACCTAAACAATGGGCTCAATGGCTTAGTTTGGTTGAATATTGGCACAACACTTCTCATCATAGTGCCATCAATATGAGCCCTTTCTAGGCACTCTCTTACAATCCAAAGCCTCCTTAAACTCCTACTTAAGAGAGCAACTAGCCAACTCCAAGAACAAGATGAAATAATATGCAAATAAAAGGAAGACTGAAAGAGTTTTTTCAATGGGTGATTGGGTGTATTTGAAGATTCAACCATATAGGCAGACTAGCCTAGTAGTCAAGAAATGTCTCAAACTTACAGTCAGATTCTATGGTCCCTTCAAAATTCTAGAAAAAATAGGCCAAGTTGCCTATAAACTACAACTTCCTACTGCTTGCAAGATCCATCCAATGTTTCATGTTTCCCTCTTAAAGAAAAAGGTGGAAGATTTTGCTAACCTTTCTCCAACCTTACCCCCTGAGTCTGATGATGAATTCACACCACAACCAAAGAATGTTCTCAATACTCACATTGTTCTCATTAGTGCAGTTCATCTTCAACAACTCCTAATCAAATGGAATTGCCTTCAATCAATGCCACTTGGGAAGATAGCACATTCATTGAACTACAGTTCCCAAGGTTTTATCATTCTTAGGGATAAGAATGCTCACATCGGGGGTGGTATTGTTACATATAGGTGTAGGGCTAAAATTGTGAAAGGGGTCTAAAATATAGTTATTGTTAGTTATCCAGCCATATGTAAGTTGGCAGAAAATAATTCTCTCTTTTTGGTTTGCATGCTTTCTTGGCAGCTAGTATAGCTCAGCCAAAGAGAATAGTATTTTCACTTAACTGTTGTTATTTTTTGTTAGGGGGGTGGGGGGTTGTGTTATGAATTTTAAGCATATTCTCTCTCCTATCTCTCTCTAAAATCTTCTATTCTGTCTTGTTCTATTTCTCTTCTCTCTACTCTACTCTCTTCTTCTATTTTCTTAACCTGTGTGGCTAATTAAAAACTTAACCAATTAGGCTCAGTCCTAACAATGGCCAACACTGCTCTCTACTTCGGTGGAAACTACGAGATTTCTTTGTCTGGTAAATGCTATTTTAGCCATGGATGTTAAAAGGACCTGGCTTCGACAGCATGTAATTTTTTTGTATCAAAAAATTCTTATTCAATAGAGAAAGAGTATAGAATTTATAGGAGAAAATTAGCAAAAAACTAAGGATCTAATGTTACAGTCCGGGTTAAGGATCAAGTCATCGGATAGTTTTTGTTCTTACCTATGATTATGAGATAGTTGCAACTCATTTAAGGGAGTCATGCACCTTAGAACTCTAAGGGAGTTGCCTACCTCTTGATTTGTTTACCGGAAATTTTGACTTACTTTTATTCATTAAATTTTGCCTCTTTAAATAGAGATTACAAATCTAGTAAATAGGAATTTTTTCTAATTAGGAAACTATTAATTCCTTTGATTAGGAAAATACTAAAATCGAAACAAAATCATAGCAATAAAACACTAATTCTACCAACAAATAAAATCCTAATTTTGCTGGACTAAACCACTAATTTAGGAACCTCATTAGAAAAGAAATATTGCCTAAATAACACTTAGATCATGACATTACTCCTCCCCTAAAAATAGAGCTTGTCCTCAAGCTCATAATGAAGGTAAGCAACTAGCAATCTAACCGAATTCTTCATAAGTTATTGGGCCATCATTGCAATCTGTAATGTCAAGCCAAAATAACTTTTTACACTGATGTCCAAGTGCATAAAGTTCATCAAAATTATAGCACAACCCCTTTGTGTGCTGGGCAGCCATTTCAGTACATGTCAACTGCTTGACAAATGGAGAAGCACTGCTGGCAGTAGCAATTGTTGTACCTCCTGGAACATAAATAGTTTTGACACGTGAATTAGCTATTGTAGCGGCAACCTTAACATTGAAGTTGGAGTTTGAATTGTAATCCCTTTGGTTGCTAGCTGAAATTCGGGTCTTTTCTCAAATGCGTGCGCCATACTTATTGCCTGAACTAAGTTGGGTAGACAATGGAATTCCACATCAATTTTGATTTGATTGATTAGGGCCACCGTAAACAAATCCACTTGCTAATTAGTTTTTACAGACTTTGCGTGAGCCAAGAGTTGCTGGAATTGTTATTGATATTCTTCCACCAAACCTGTCTACCTTAAATTAGTAAGCTCGCCTAGTGAGATGCCTCTCGTGGGTGGCCCAAAAAATGGCAAACAGTAGTCCTTGAAATCTCCCATGTCATATGCGGCTTATCTTGCTCCAGTTGATAAAACCATAGTTACACCTCCCCTAACATGCGGAAGGCAGACAGTCCACCTTATCTTGATGAGCAGTATGTTGGTTGGCGGAAAATTTCTCACATCTATGGAGCCAAACAAGGGGGTCATCTAATCCATCATATGTAGGGAAGTCAAGTTTGGTGTACTTGGGGCATTATTCCACTAATCATGTTGCCATCTTGGGTTGTTGTATGTCCATTGCTATTTATTGCATTGATTCAAACCCCCAAGTGTGCACCTTGTTCACTAATACAGTTTGAGATGTCTTGGGTAGAATTTTCCACCCCTTTTTGAGTGATTACTTACCGAGAAGGGCCTCAATCTCTTCAAGCTTCTCATCAACCTGTGCTTCCCATGCAGCCACTCGCACTTCATATTGAGTTTGAGCCTCATGAAGCAAGTTCTGTATTTTCTCATCAAATCTTTTCTCGTCCGTGGAACCGGGCTCTGATACCATTGTTATGGTCTCGAGTTATGGATCGAGTCACCGGACAATTTCTATTCTTGCCTATGATTGCAAGATAGTTGCAACTCATTTAAGGTAGTCATGCACCTTGGAACTCTAAGGGAGTTGCATATCTCTTGATTTGTTTGCTGGAAATTCTAACTTTTATTGATTAAATTTTGCCTCTTTAAATAAAGGTTACAAATCTAGTAAAATAGGAATTCTTTCTAATTAAGAAACTATGAATTCTTTTAATTAGGGAAATACTAAAATAGAAACAAAATGATCACAATAAAACACTAATTCTGCCAGCAAATAAAATCCTAATTTTGCCAGACTAAACCACTAACGTAGAAATCTTGTTAGAAAAGAAATATGGCCTAAATAACGCTTAGACTGTAACATCTAATCCCTTATTTAAAGACCTAAGAATAAGGGATTGTATTCTAGAAATCATAACCTTCCTAAAAAACCAGACTTTCCTAAACAGATTTGATAACCAAATCTGATTCTAACTAAAACATTCCAACAATGACTACAATCCTTGTAGAATTTAGACTTAACCTATTATATATTTTTTTTTATCCTACTGTTTACAATTGGAATGCTTAATAAGAAAGGGCTTCCATCAATTATTCATAGAACATAATTCTCATAAAATCACTTCAAATATCCAACCAATATTCAAACTTATAAGTGGATATAAATTAAATTCCATCAGACAAATGGTTGCAATCAAATTTTCATTTATGCACTCGATTTACTTAATAGAATGGCCCTAAATTACAAATGGGATTGGCCATTTTGGACATCAGCATTGTTGGCTCAAGTGGTAGTATATTCCAAGGATCTTCCACGCTAGTATGTGAGTAAAAATAATGAACTATGGCCAATACTCAGTTACGGAACTTAGAATGTCTAAGAGAACATGATTTAGGACAAATATACATTTTAAGATAAAATTTTGCTAACATCCTAGGGTAACATTGAGTTTATTTAACTTTGCTCACCTTTAACATGCAATAAGAGATGAGTTTACATAAGCATTATAATATGTCCCGTATAATTTTTCTAATCTACTAGAAAATGGAGAAATGCTACAAGTGTAACTCATAGAACCAATGCAGGATGGTGAAATGGAGAATACAAGTGTTATGTGATAAAAAGATATCTAATGAAGTCAAGGGAAAGTTTTATAAGACAGCAATGAGACCAACTTTGTTATATGGAAGTGAGTTTTGAGCAGCAAAAGTACAACATACAAATTAAATATGGTAGAAATGCGGATGCTAAGGTGGATGAGTGGACATACAAGATTGGATAAGCTTAGAAATGAATGCATTCGACAAAAGGTTTAGCACATATTGAAGATAAGATAACAGAAGGTCATTTAAGGTGGTTTGGTCATGTGCTAAGGAGATATCCAAATACTCGGAAATGCAAGAGTTTGGTAGTAGAAAATAGAAAGAAAGGAACAGGTAGGCCTAAGATCACTTGGAAATATATAGTTTCGAAGGATCTTTGTGCCCTTGGGATCAAGGCAAGTCTTGCCTTAGACAGAGAATCCATATAGCCGACCCCATCTAGTATGGGATTAAGGCTTAGTTGTTGTTGCTAGAAAATTGTAGAACTTACAACCATAAACAATAAGTAAGAGACACCACACTTTGATCTTTTATTTTTTTAACTAATTTTAGATTTTGTCATAGAGATTTTTGTTTTTCTCGAAAGATTAATAGGAGGTCAAGCTCAAGCTCAAGCTACTGTACCTGGTGAGCAAGGGATAAATAATATAGCATTCCAAGTGTTGCAGCTGCACTACATTGCTGTGCTTGTGCAAATAAACCAACATGAAGCAATGGACGAAAAACATTCTGATAAAGCCTTTCTGAGCAGCCAAACTGTTTGAAAAGTTCCCTTGCAGTAACTATCAAGAAACCTCCAAATAAGACACTTCAATGACATCTATCAAGTAGAGGCAACAAGTAATTTTCAAATGCCAAAAATCAAGAGTTGTTGCTGAGATCCTTACCTGAATCATATTTTCTCCATGCCATGTCAGTATTGTCGAAGTCAACCACTATGAACAAAGTAAAACCAATCAATGCAATTTGCAAAATCAATAAAAAGCTAAGCTTGATGATTTAAGATCAGATGTAGAGAGCAGAAAATGTAACTTGAATAGGGGTATATGTCAATTTCTGTGATAGATTCCACAAATTAAACCTCTCAGAAAATGTAATCTAAAAATAGCATATATGCACTTACAACATTATCATAGAGAAGAAACACAATAAAGAAACATATTTAAAATTTGAATGTTATACAATATTATGCCAAGAAGGAATAGGTGCTATAGAACATAAAACCCTGACAGACCATAGCTATAAAACATAATTTCTACAAGATTACAGCAAAGCAAAGATAATTGTGCTCATTGACCATCCAGATTTGGTGAAAGTACATAAGCAAAACCAGATTTTGTGGTTATTGCCTTTTTAGTCATATGTTTTCTCATCCTGGTTTATCTCTTGCTTGAAAATGCAAAATGGAAGCCACATCTTATTGTTAATAGCAGAGACACCATTTATGAGATCGTAATGGTTATGATATTGTAGCAATAATATTTCCATTGAACACTGAATAACTAATGCATAGTAGACCTGGTAGTCATATAAGCTGTAAAACAATGGCTCACTATATTTTCTAATGAAAGAATATACCTGCAGCCATTAGAGGAAGTGATGTTAATCTATCCACCAATGAGAGCCTTGCAAACTGCATACAATTTACTGAATATTGAAAGTCCTAAAAGATAACTTTATAGAAAATAGGAAATATATAAATAAGAAAAAATCAGGGAATACTTCAGTGTAATATAAGGTTCCCAATGGGGTAGGCAAGTGAGGCTGATCTTCGAATATTGGAAATTCAACCTGCAGAATGGTCCTCAGATTTGTTTAGACATTTTAAAGCTCACAGACACTAAATGAACAAATGTCTTACTAAATAGTTCTTCATTTCAAGTTAACAATGAGGGTAACTTAATTCAGAAATTATATTTAAAACATAATCCTACCTCCAATCCCTCTGTGGAATAAAGTGCAGACCGCATTCTGTCAGTGAAAGGTGTGATCCCCAATTCATTAACAAGGCTAAATATATTTTGATAGGGATTCCAAAAACCTAAAAAAATAAATAAAGAGATTAAGAACTTGTTCAAATTACAAAACATTAAGTGAAAGGCTTATAAATTATAATCACTGCTAATAGTA
>CANXYI011755351.1:0-12776 GCA_948208565.1 Hura crepitans
CTTTTATTCTTTTCCCTTAATCCCTTTTTAATTTATGATCCCCTTTTTTTTCAATCACATATATATTCTCTTTCTTATAGTCTTTATATTTCTTTTAGTCTCTTTAATTTTTGTAATACCCATTTTAATTATTTAATCATGTACATATAACTATTAACATTTACTTTTATCATTCTTACTTATTTTAATTTATTATTAATCTCATGTATTCTTATTAATTTTCTTTATTCATATTTTAAGTTATAACTTTATCTATTATCTATAAATATTAATTCTATCTTCTCATACAAACATTTCTTCTATTATTAATCTCACATTATTAAATTGTCTAAATTCGTGTATTCTTTTATTAGTCTAATTTCTTCTTAAATAACATCTAATTAACTTATTTATTTTCTTTTATTTACCTTTTAACTAAAGTTTCCTAATTTATACACATATTTACATTTCTCATGTAATTAAACCTTTAATCCAAATAGTACACATATTTCTTTTATTACTTATATGATATTCTCAATTAATCACATACTTATTTCCATAAGGGTCTCATCACCTTTAATCCAAGTAGTATACATATTTCTTTTATTACTCATATGCTATTCTCAATTAATCATAAGTATGTATGTTAGTATTATTTTCTTATTACATAGTTCCTAATGCACCAATAGATTATGCATATTTTAATATAATTAAGGTGGGTTATGTTAGCACTATTTTCTTGTTATATAGTTCCTAATGCACCAATTTCTTATGCATATTTCAATATAATTAAGGTCGGTTATTTCTTTAGGAATTTTTTTTTGTCATCTTATAATTTTTACATAAATCGTTTAAATCTTCAATATACCTCCTTACTATACTTTAGTTTACTTATATTTCTATTATTATGCCTTTAAATCATATCATCTAACATATTACATATATGTTAATTTTAGATTTTCATATTAGAGCTACATACAATATTGAAATTCTTGTGGTATTTAGTCATCTCACTACTAATACTTCCATGTCAATTTACACATATTTCTATTCAATTGCCTTAACTTCTCTCTCACTTAGTTATGGATATGGTTCAGCTTAATGGCATTTGAGGCATATGTCTTCTTTTCAAGATTTTCTCATCTTAAGCTACATATCTTTAGGCCCTAATAACAATTTAAGCTATTACTCATAACAATTTCCCTAACAAAAGCAAGAATCATAATTTACATATTTTCACAAAACATAAATCATAATGTTAGAATACGCTTACCTCTTTTATAAGCTCTAACCCATTAATTCTTCTTATATCTCCTCAATTTCACCACATCATCATCCATCCTTCAATTTCTTAAACACTTCTTGGATGCCCTCAATTACTCATCTTCCATCTCTTTTCTTACTATAAATTCACCTTCTTTATTTACTTTTTAAAAGGCTAATGATGTGGTAGAAGTGAGCTTTCATTTTAGTATATAAATTTGAGGTAAAATGGGAGATTAGCAAAAGAATTTTTAGAGGTAGGGAGAGTGAAATTCTAGCCATGGAGGGAGAGGAAGTGAGGGAGAGTTGGCTGAATGATGAATATTTACATTATTTCCTTATTTATACATATGTTTCAATGGTCAAAATTAAACATGTCACACATGTACGACTATGATTAAATCCAAGTGTCTCCAGTTTCTTTTATATTTATTTATATCATTTTATTTTGGATGGCCAAGATCTTATATGTCACTATTTGATCCAATGGCCACCAGTGCTCCTTACAAAAATATTAAGTCATGCTTATTTTATAAATTGTCATTTTCTTCATTAAATTTGACTAATTTATTTTTAATAATTTCCATGTTTAGAAAATTCCAACTCAGTAATTTTTGGATTCCTTAGAATTTTTTAGTATTAGGATATGCATATTTCGAATTTTTTTAAGCTCATTTTTGGGAATTTTTGGTTTAGTTCTAAATGGTTACTATTCACTATTGACCATAATTCTAGATTTTTTTCAATTTTTAACCTCTTATATGACCTCAAATGCCTCTCAAATCACACTATAATTCATCTTATAATTTATGGTCGAGTCAGCTCCACTCGAGCTTGAGAAGTACTATTCATAGTCCAATGTCACTATTCACTATAACCGACTCCCGAACCTCATTATTTCCATATTCTCTCATCATTTCTATGCCATATGTATATTTCTTATCACTTCCACTTGTCTCTCTCATCTTTTTGGCCACCAAATACACATTTCCAATTTTGCCATGGCTTTCTCGTGTATTTTCCATTTTGCCCTTTTGTCAATTTTTTGCACCGTAATCCACAGCAATTGATTCTAATCAATCGGTACATCCATTTTATTCACTATTTTTTCTTTAAATTCCTATTCTATCCTCATGAAAAGTCGGATTATAAGTCGGGGTATGATAAGTATATACTTCTGTTATACATGATCTTAGACATATGGCACTTATATGCAACCTTGTACACTTAAGAACGCCTAAACTAGGCTCTAATACCACCAAACATGATGCCCCTCACCTAACCCACTCTCGAATCTAGATAATGAATGACACATAACTGATATCAAACTTTTTTATATCCTTGTTTGTTGAAACTTTAACAAAATCTTGTTTTTTATAAAACCTTATAAACACTTGCTTAAATAAAAGCACATAGAAGGTTAAACCATTTGAGATCATTGTGTCAAAAATCTGGCATCATAACGGCTATCTAGTGACACTATCCCAAGTAGTAACTAGTATAAAACACACATCTAAGGGTCTCATCATATCTTATACTACATCACATCCTCTTTATCAACCCATCATATAACATCACCACATCTCATAAACATGCAACAATATCAAACTCAACAGAAAAAATATAAGATTATACACAAACCATCCTTAAAGATGTTACAAAATCATCTTTTGAACATATTAGGCCCAATGCCTATATACATACATATGAGTGCCAAATATATACATCAAAACTTTATACAAACATTATATACCAAAAAGAAGACTTATTTAAGATCTTTGAACTGCTGGGGATAATAGCATTAACTTCTCTTTATCTACACTTTAACCTATGCATCACGAAAACAATAAACGATGCGTTAAGCTTCACAGCTTAGTAATGTATTTAAAAATAATAAGCTTAAACACATATACACTATCACATGTAAAATAAGTTAATTTACACATGTATCTATATCATGTTAATTACATTATTGATAATGAAAGTCATGTATGTATGAAATGTCATTCAACAACACTTTGTGATATGCCTTAATGAGATATGCAAGTTTTATCAAATGTTTATTAAAGCTTAATTACTTATGCATTTTCATTTTTGTTTACTTATGTATCTCTTTTGATTTGACCATAATCAACAAAAAATTATCTCGATACTAGATAATGGTACAAATTAGGCCACAAAGGCCATATCGGAACAAAAAGGTCATAAATCAGAACCGAAGGTCATGAATCGAACTCGAAGGTTATAAAGTGGACTTGAAGGTCATAAATATGAGCCTTAAGGCTAGATGTTCAAGCCTAAAGGCCATATTTAGGTACCAAAGTACCCTAACAACTGCTAATCTCCTTAGTTGACCAATCAACTTATCTAGGCTAGTTTATCTATATTCATATGGGCATTTCCTTTATTTGATTATGTTCAATTTGTTTACATTCAATTTACATTATGCTTTTATGTATATGTGTCATGAATTTCATAGCATTAACATCATATGAATTTTATTTTCTCAAGAATCCATTTTAGATCATCATTCACAATGTTTAAGCCATTTAGCCAAGTCATCATAAGGAAATACTTAACATTCTCTTATAAAGACCATTCGGTTAACATGTGTCATGACAATACCGTCATGTTCATCAATTTAACATACTTAGATTATAACATGTAATGAATCACATATTGCATTACATAACATAAACTAACATTTTGCCTTCATTACGCTCTTTCCCATATCTCATTTTTAGTTCAAAAACTTACACATTAGCATTTTTGGACTTTTATAGTCACATTCATAATGTTTTCTTGCATCACAAATTTTGGCTTATACACAACTTCTTTGCACTAATTACACACTTGCTTAATAATAAGTTATGTAACAATTCTAAGACTACATAAATCACCATATCATTTAAATCCTATAAGAGCATGCCAACACTTTTAATTACCTACATTAAACATTACATACTTCATTTTTATGTTTATTTCATGCAATTGTATTTCTTCACATTAGGAAACAACACTTGAATTCAAATGGGGCATGTATTAAACCATTTGGCCATAACATTCAACATGCACATCACCCATTCTCATATAATTTACTTATCATATAAAGATGCATTAATGATCATTCAATCTACAATTCACTCTACATGTCATATCTCATAAATATAACACACTATAAACATTAATCACACTTAGGCATAATGCATAGACACACTTCAATTCAAAATTGTTCTTAGATACACATACCAAATGAGCCAAAAAAAAATGCTCTTTTTTACTTCATTTTTCCTTTTCCTTTCCTTTCCCTTTGTTCTTCTCTTCTTTTACATAGACAAAGAACCCAAACGCATTCAAAAATTCATAAAAAAATATATACTCAACAAAAATCCAAAATGACTTCTTAAACCTTAAATTGGGACCCTAAACAACTCTTAAAAATTATTAAATTTTAATAAAAATCCCTTACTGAAAAGTTGGTCACTATCTACTTATCTTCTCTATCTTAAAATTTCTTCAATTAACCACTAAAATCTTAGGTTTTATGACTTGAGAATACTTGTATTAGGCTTAACTAGACTTTAGATTGTGGGATTTTGGGGAATAAAGGAGTTAAACAACCAAGAAAGGGAGAAATTCCCTTTAATGGCCAACGACTTTTAGAGATTAAAGAAGAGTAGCTTTTTTTCTTTTCTTTGAACCAATGTTAACTTTTATATAATCCAAATAAAAGGCCAAGATTAATTCTCAACTTAATCCAAGGGCCACATTAAATCACACATCAAAAATCCATTTAAAACCCCATTTTTGTGCTATATTTTTAATTCCTTAAAATTATTCCATCAATTTATGAATCTAATAATTACAAAAAAAAAATCATACATAATTTTACTCGATGGTCCTGAATAAGCTGTATGCAAAAACCTTGAAATTTTGATATAAAGTTAACTCTTTTTCCTTGTTTGATTTTTATAAAATTCTCTTAATCTTTAAAATTTCCAATTCCAATCCCATTGAACTCTTTAGAATATTTAAGTATTAGTTTATGAGATTCTCGAGTCAATTCAGCCAAGAACATTAAAATTATTGGTTCAGCCTTAACTAGATTACTATTCATTTTAGACTACCGTAAAAACTTTATTACTGATTTTAACCTTCTTAATGACTTTATTTTCACTTTAAATATTTACCATAATTATATTGTAATGATATTTCCACCCGATCAAATTTATGCAGCCTAGGTCTCTAGAAATACTATTCAGATCCTAGGAAGTACTCTATATAACCCCAGAATTCTCATATGTTGCAGTAGTAAGGGTTCGTTTTGTATATCGTTTAGTATCATCGTAAGCTCAGATCACCATACTAGAAGCCATTAAGTCTTTTTTCTTCAAACTAATGGTTCCTATGAGTTTGGAGGGTATTTTATTTATAATGGATTTATCATCTACCATGGCACATGTTATGCACTTCCCTTTAACTTCGACTTGGATATATAAAGGCTTATTGTGATCCCTTCCTTTCATTGGGAGGTTTTTATCAGAGAACGAGATAAGGCCTCTAGTGTTGTTTACTATTAAATTGACTAACTCTTTAGGTGTGGCAGTATTTGTAGTACTACTAGAATCTATAGCCTTTGCCAAAACTTCCCTATGCTTTCTCGATGCCATGAAGAGATTCCACACTCTAGCATGTCCTTGAGTTTTCTTAAGTTGTTTTAGGACTTCTTTTCTTCTTTTCCTTTTGGCGTAAGGTTTTCTTTCCCTATCTCTTTATCTTTTTCATTATAAAGTTTCCCACATCTAATGACACCATTTACTTCAAGAGGGTTATCATTACTTATTTCTTCCTAAAAGTTAGTCGTTTCTTTTTTTCATCACTATACTCAAATGTTAAGTTGTAATATAGCTACTTGATTTGCCCTTACTTTAATAAATGAGTCTAGTATGAATTTTTCATTCAAACTAAGACATTTTGAGAAGACAAAGTGTTATTATGGTTTGATAAGGGATTATTCTTTATGCTAGGATAGGTCTTACTTAGATCAACTAAGTTCTATTGTCTATTAGGTATTAAATCACATGATACAAGCGGACAGAATTATCAGTGTTATACCCCTTATCTTGATGATAGTTGCAATAAGCATAAAGGTCCCATTTAACAAGTAAGGGATTTGCTAGGGGTCTAAAATTAAGTGGTGTGACTAGACTTTTCTCTTTAAGCTTTTTTGAAACTTTTAATAGTGGTTTTTCTAGCTCTAAGAACTTATGATTTCTCACAGTGCATATATCAATTGATTTCTAATTAGAGGAATTAGACCCTGAATTTACTTTCCAAATTTTTTTTACTACCTTATACGTATTTAAGCCTTAGAGCTGCACCATAAACTTCTAAAAAGGTTTTCAAGGGGAGATATTATGGCTTATTGGAGATGTATAGAAAGGCATTCACTGCCATAATCCTTACTTGATCTTTCTCTAGGGGTAAAATTTCCAATTGAGATGCCTTATTCCTCAATCTTAACAAAAAATCTAAAAAGGTTTCATCCGATTTTTGCTTTGTAAGCTTAAGGTCATGTAGTGAAATTTCAATGTTGGTATTGATGCATATTATTTGGTAAATACTTTAACTATCTTAGTCCAGCTTTAGGTAGTTACCTTATCTAGCTTATGAAACCATTTTATGGGTGCCCCTTCTAATGACAAAGCAAACAAATTGATTTTTTTCACTTAAACCTACAACACCCAACTTAGTCCAACTTTAGGTAGTTGCCTTATCTAGCTTATGAAACCATTTTACAAGTGCCCTTTCTAATGACAAAGCAAACGAATTCATGATCTATTTTTCACTTAAACCTATAGTACCTATTATGGCGGCATATTGCCGCACATGCATTTTGCAATCTCCTTTCCCATTAAACTTTGGTAACTTGATCATTTTAAATTTGCTTAGAAATCCCACCTCAGTAAATATAGCAAAGGATTTTAAATCTTCCAATGTATTATTCTTATGACCTTAGACTAACTTCCTTAGCTCGTTTATTACATTCTTAACCTCCACAGTGGCCTCTTATTTTGCACCCTCAACCTTTCTTTCCTTCCTTTGGTTCATATAGTACTCTATATCCTTAAAATTGTTGTTAGCTTTTTCAATCCTTTTTCCTTTATCTTTACTAGCTCCACCCTTACCTATACCTAGGCTAGTTCAATGGCATTTAACTAGGTATTTATCCATTTATCCAATTTTTTAATATGTGCTTCGAGCAACTAAGCTAGGAATTACTTCAGTCTTTCTTTAATAAACTTAATGGCTAGTGAATTTCTTTCCAACCTTCCACCTCTATTCTTAGTCCAAGTAGGTTGAGAGCTTATGGTAACTGTATTTTTTTTTTTTGAAAAAAAAAAATTTAACCTAAGTTAGTTTTACACGTATGCAAGAGAAGTTATAACATATCACATCAAATACCATCCGTCCAACCTTTTCGCTCCCACCCAAAGGTAAATTCAATCTCTATCCTAGCTAGGTTAAAATTCATATATCAAATGGGACATATGAATTCTACCCTTGATGTGCTATCTATTAAGTTTGACTCTTAGCTAGTTAGGTTTATTTAAAGTAGGTCATGACTTTCGCTCTATATGAAAAAGAAAGGAAAATGATTTTTCCTTAGAATTCAAAGATGGCCATAAAGAACTTCAAATTAACTTAACTAACAAAGATTCAAATTCATCACAATAAAAAGGGTACCTAGAGGAGGATCTAGGCTTTTATCCTATATGAGGCTTGAGGTTTAGACACGGACTAGAATGGAACATAACCTTTACATGTTGGACTTTCCAGGGTCTAAGTGTTTTATGGCATCTAAAAAAAGGTAGACACTCCAATTTCAAAGTTTAATACAAAACCCAACACACGGACTGATGAATAAGCTTTTAATGCCAACCATATTTTGAGAAGTGTGATATTACTTCTCCCCAATGGAATTGCCATTATGAGCTAGATAGAGCTCATGACAGAGTCAAGAGTTGCCACCTAGTGCAAACCAAGCATAAGTGTTTTAACCCAAGATAGAGGCCAAGCTATTGATCATCAAAAAACTAGATTCGTGGTTGACACTTAATAATCATTACATCTAGTAATCAGTATGCGTTCTCTATGTTAATTAATGAAACCATGCTCTCTAATGCAAAATGCAATTTCTAAGATCTAAGATTCATATCAAGCACACAAATGATATAATTATGGTAAAATAAATGTAAATTTGTAATAAAATTTGATATGGGATTTTGATCAATATAACTACTTCAATATGTAATATAATTCTCCTATAATCATGCTATTATTCATATATGAGATGGAAAACATTTTTATGATGCAAAAACATGATTTAAACTACTTCTACTATGTTAAACTTATATGATCAAAGATTAAAACGAATTTATTATTAATTATACAAAATCCATTATATTTTTAATAAGAAAACAAATTTTTATGAATTGTGCTAACATGTTTTCAATCTTCTCATGTCGGTTTGTCTACATCATGAGTTACTTAACCTAAATTTTTTTTGTAACGTTCGACAGTTAAGGTCTTATTAACAGTACCGGTTGGGCCCGAGTGATGTTCCATGTTGTGTGGGTCGTCATTTCGAGTCCGATGACTAGCATATTGATCATAAAACTTTGACGAGCTTGAAAATAGAGAAAACAAGTGAATTAAAAATTTTAGCAGAACCAATAATTAATAATAGGTCAAGAACTACTGTTTACGGAGATAAAATGAGGTCAGGCCAGGACTGCTCCTGGAATGGGCCCAGAAGGTCTTGAAAACATCATACCTTGAACCTAAAAAATTCTACTAAGTATGATGAAGAAGAAATTAGAATTTTCTAAGATCAATAGATATTTTTTCTGAATTTTTTTATTCTGGTTGTGAATAGTGACAAAAAGTCAATGGTGGAATTTTGAGCTAAATTTTATGTGGGCCTTAGTCCCACTAATTGAGGAATTTTAAAACTAAAATGGGAATTTTTGGACATACAGAGAATATTTTTTGAATTTTTGAAGCAAAAAGTGACATATTATGTACATAAAGTAATTGGGCCCCATTAGGCCCAATTAAATGGATCCAGCCCATCCCTCATAACTTATTAGAGAGGTTTTATTAGCCCATATGTGATAAAGACTTCATCTTCCCCACCAATCCACCATAATTGACGGCATAAAGAAAGAAAAGCCACATTTTTTGCCTTTTTCTCTCTCCAAAATACCTAATTTCACCTAAAATTTATAGAAAATAATCCTCCATCATCTAAGGACCTTAAATCCATCAAGAATTGCAAGAAAAGAGGCCAAATTTGCATAATTCACCACTTGGGTGAATAGTACATAAAGTAAGGAAAAATGCTTCAATTCCAATTTTTATTTTTGGTATAGGTAGTTTAGGCAATTCCAAGAGCTTTCATAGTTTTAGAAATTTAATTTGAGTTATAGGTGATTTTTTAGCATTTTTATAAGTCAATTTTGGTGTATGTTAGGAGGAAACCATTCAAGTGAGAGGGAGCTTGGAAATCAAGGATCAAGTGGTGGAGAAAAGGGTGTGAATGCACCCTAGGTATGTGGATTAAATCAAATGCATTATGCCAATTTAGTTTGATTAAGTTTATGCATATATTTGCATGGAAATGTGGCAATTTGGTATAAATGTATGTATTTTGGTAATTGGACATTATAATAGTGTAATTTGTATTAAATTAATAAGGTTTGTGGACTAAATTGAAAAGGAATTCATGTGTAAATGTGTGTGCCTATGGTGGCCAAAAATGATGCTAAATTAGGTATGTCATGTCTGGTTAAGCATTGGTGCGTTTGATATGTAAATTGAATGTGATAATCACTAATAAAGTGACCTAGATTAGGTACATTATGAGACATAGAAATGTGAGTAATTCGAGTGAGAATATGTGACTAAAAGTATGGCAAAATAATATGTCTCATATTAGGTATTGAATAAGGGAATAATGGGATAAAGTATCGAGGAAAAAGAATTTGAATAACATAAGAAAAGGGAAGCATAATAGGCAAAATTTACCAAATGAATAGTGTCAGTTGCAGAAACTGACCATATGAATAGTAACTTTGCGACCGTAGGCAAAGTTACAATAGTTTGTACAATATTGACATAAAACATAACCTAAAGGTAAAATAATGATAAAAACAATTTAAAATGGTAAATAGCCCATCAGTTAGACACCCACTGGATAGGTTGACCGGTCAACTAAGGTTAGAGCAGCTGCTAAGCAGTTAATCCTTCTGGGGCCCACTACTAGATATAGGTTATAGCGGGTGCAGCCACCTAGGTTCATGAAGAACCACTGCACTACAGGTTGTTATTGTGGATTGGGATTGGTCTATGGACGAGTCCCTAAGTATCCACTACAGATGCTTACAGTTGATAAGTGCAGGTACTAGGGGTAGTCTACGGACGTGTCCCTGCTATCTACTATAGTACAGGTCTCTGAGTATCAAAGAAGGTAGGTGTAGCTACATAGGCCCTAAAAGTGGGCCACTGCACAGGACACATCCCACTGTCTAGTGTCTTAAAGTATAGTCTATCTAGTATGGGCCTATAAAGTAATAACTATAAAGTAATTGGTAAGAAGATTAAGATTTATAGATAAAAGAATGTAAGAGATTAATAAAGGGACTCAGAATTATAGGAAAGACCTTTTGTGTGCGGAACATTATATGGTGCATGTTACATGACATGACATAGTATATTATGTTTAATCCACCACTGAGTATCATACTCAGCTTGTCGGTGTTTTGATGTGTAGGTAGTCAACAGAGAGCAGTCCAGCATCAGACAACATCAACAGTGTAGCTGCCAGAGTTTGTTAGTACTTTTTGTTTTCTTTTTGTCTTTTGAACTTAAAGTGCACTCATATATGTATAGATATTATGGGATACATTTGTATGTATAAAGGTTCGTTACCAATGGAATGTATGTATAGTTTTGCTAGTTAATGAATAGTTGCTTCTGCATATTGGTGTGTTAATGGGTCTATGACCTTATGATTGATTGTTGATTATATATTGATATTGTTGACTATGAATTTGGAGGACCAGAGGGTCCAAAAGGGGGTAAAAGGTTGGTTATCGAATTAGAAGTGCTTTTCTTTATAGATTTATTTTGGGTTAGTTACCAGGGCAGCCGTTATGCTACCTGATTTTTAGTAATTGTCAGATAATGCTTGATAGAGTCTTTAATGAACTAAAATAAATAGTAATAAGAGAATAATTAATCAAAATTGGTTTAAGACTAGGTTGGTCAAACTTAGGTAAAAGTTAAACGAAAGACCCCTAGGGAAATCCTAGGATGGGTGACCTCAATGAGAAGTGACACTTCTTGCCCATTTCAGGTAGAAATAGGTAGGGGGTGTTACATATTTACAGTTCCTTATTTGAATAAATTGACTGAAATGACTTCAAAACCTAAGAATAGTTCTCAGAAGTGAGAAAACAGATTGATGAATATTCCTCCTAAGAGTAGAAAGCTTTTTCAAAAGCATATGAAGATGGCAATGTGATTACCTCTATGTCTCCTATGCTTTAGAAAGAACATAGGCATGTGATGCTCATATCAGTATTTATCTTCTTATGGGATAAAAGATATGAGATATCTAAGACTTTATTTCATTTGAAGATGATGGAGGACACTTCAAGAGTTGAAAGTGTTGGGCTTCAATTCCATGATTTTATGATGTATTCAAAATTAAAAGTTAATTCTATAATCACAAAACATGGTAAATCTAATCGAGACTTTTTCTATTGAGAACTAAAATTATAATCTAATTAGTTAAAAGACCTTGAAAGTGGAAAAAGACTAATCCCAAAATGGGGCATTAGAAAACATATCTTGAATGAAAAGGGAACATGTGATGCTTCAACTTCAGGTATTAGTATTATTAAGATTGATATAAGTACTGCTTTCACACAAGGATATTAGATACTAGTTGTATGAACTAAAAAGTAGTAGAAGGTTGAACAAAGGTGATGTAGACCTACGAGTGGCAAATAGAGCAAGAGTTGTTGCATTAGCTATAGGAACATATCATTTGTATTTGCCTTTAGGACTTGTATTAGAACTTAATAATTGTTATTTTCTTCTATCCTTGAATAAGAATATTATTTCTTTATCTCATCTTACTAAACAAGATTTTGATATTTCCATTAATAAAAGCAAAGGTTGCTATGTTTATAAGTTTTATATTGTTCTCGATCGAATGTTAACGGAATATATGTTCTTGATAATTAGAAGGAACTCTATAACATTAGTGCCAAGAGACAAAAGTTAGATAACCTAAAACCACTTTTCTTGTGGCACCGTCATTTAGTCCATATAAACGAGAAGTGCATGTCTAAGTTGCACAAGTCTGGTGACTTAAGTTCATCTAATTGTGAATCAATTGAAACATCTAAATCCTATTTATTAATAAAAATGACAAAGACACCTTTTAGTAGAAAAAGTAAATA
>CANXYI011755436.1:0-13820 GCA_948208565.1 Hura crepitans
TAATAAAAATAACATTTTTATTTGTTACACATGTTTATGTAAGGGTGTGTGTGTGTGTGTGAAAATAGAGTTGTAAAGATTATATTAAGATGTACATAATAGTAATTACATAAGTAATGTAGTATCCTATATTTAGATCTATATACAAGTCGAGTATCGGGTGTTACAATATGTCCTATAGATTAAAAGTGAACTAAATCAATTCTAGTGTTACATCCCAAAGATTATATATATATATATATATACACACACACACACACACACATGAAAATAAAATTGTAAAGATTATATTAAAAAGTACATAATAGTAATTGCTTAAGTAGTGTAGTATTATGTATTTAGATCTATATATAAGTCAAGTATAGGGTGTTACAATATATCTTATAGATTAAAGGTGAACAAAATCAATTCTAGTGTTGCATTTTGAAGATTATAGGTGGGCTAAAATAACTCCGATTTCACATTTTAAAGATGCAATATAAATAAGAATTAGTATTATCCTATCATGAAGAATTTGTTATATGTATGTAAGTTAGACAAGCTTTTAGCAAGAATGTCAAGAGTCATTACTTAGTGCAAATTGAGGGTTACTGAGCTTGACATAAGTGCTTTAACTTAAGATAGGGACTAAGTCTTCGATCATCAAAGAACTAGATTTGCGCTTCACACTTAATCATCATTAAATCTAGTAATCAGTGTGCATTCTTTGTATTATACACTAAAACCATGATTTTCTACTATAATGCAACATTTCTAGGATCTAACATTCATATCATACATGTAAATTATATAATTGCAATAAACTTAAACCATAAATTCGTAATAAAACAGATATGACATATTTATCAATACAACTACTTCAATATGCATCCTATTATCCATGTAATTAAAATATTGTTTATACGTGAATTGGAAAACATGTTAACCACTTGAAAACATGATTTTAAAAATTATGTGAGAATAGATTAACAAATGATTTTATGAAGAATAAATAAGATATTAACTATATTTTATGAGAAAACATGATTTTGATGCAACTAAACATATAAGAATAATGGAAACATGATTTTCATGATGAATAAAATAAAAATTGGCCCTTAAAACTTACTAATTATAAAGCTTCAAGTAATTGAATGATTTTGCTATGGAGAAACATTAAACTTGTGGAAATTCCTCCCATAGATAGAATAACGTCACTCTAATAATTTTAAACTTTCTTAATGCTTGAATTCATGAATTTAAAATATTGATACTTTCAAGAACTAGTTAAATTTTCTAAGGAAACACTCTCTCTTTGAAGAATGAGTATATCTTAAATAATTATTGTGTTTGAGGTGTGAGAGGTGAAGGCTAGTTATATGTGTTAATTTAGGGTTTTTAGATCACTTTCCAACTCTTTTTTTTACAATCTAATCAAATATTGGTGTCTAGAGACTTAATAGTTCAATTAGAACACAATTTTGACATTTCTAGTCAGATTATAATAAAACCATCATATGTGATTCAATACGGTCAAGCAAACATTTGAAACTACCATACGGATGGTAAAACTATTGCACTATGGTTCCTTTAGCTAAGCAAATATTTGATGTTTCAATGTGGTTAGGGATAGGACCTACTCATCCTTGATCTTGGTTTTTTCTCTCATGTGGCCACTTAAAAGCCATTTTTATGTCTTGTTTATGTTTCTCGACTATCCTAAACTCACTTGAACTCTTTTTTCATCCTAAATGACAAAATGACCATTTTATCCTTGAGGAATATTTCCACTTTTATAGTGTTTCCTTTATAAAGAGGTTTGGCTACTTGAGTTGTTCCTCTAGTTATCATCATTAGGTATACATGACAAAAATGAGTGACTTAAAAGCTAATGCTTATAATATACCTTTATTGATAAAGCTTATACCTTTATTGATAAAGCTTAGTTAAAGAACTACCCCTTTACAATTGATTTAAAGTCATATAGTGTTTTTAGATAAACTTGAAAGGCTTTAAGAACCTCAAGATTGAGAAAAGATAAAAAAGTTGTATAAACTTTTGAGTTTCACTTCAAGAGAACTCAACAAGCCACTTTTCACAAGTTAATTACCATGTGTTAATAGATAAAATTGATAAGTTCATTATTTTTTTCTTTTTTATTATTATTTTTCTTCTTCTCTTTTTTTTTCTCTCAACTCTCTCTCTAAAGGTACCATGTTGTGCAATGAATATATTGATAAAAAAATGCTCATGAAATTAAGACCAAATAAATATGATAAAATAACCATTCATTTACAAAGTTTGAAAATAACCTCAAGTGAAAGAAGTATAATAATCAGCCTTTAACATTGGACTCATCTATATAATTATGCTGAGAAGTCTATCCATAGCTAGCCTTAGCATCAATAGCTAGATATTTTAATGTTTCCCATATGCGAATTCCCTTTGTAGTCAATTTACTTTCTAGTTAGGAGTTCACATTTCTAATGAGCATCTTGATTTGGGCAACATCAACTAGTTTAGATCTCATTTAGTCAATCTTGCACCTTTACCTTTCTAAATAGTCAGAGAACGATTTATTAGGTTATTATCTAATCAATTCCAAATCCTTTACAGTAAGGTCAACACTAGTATTATTAGCGTATTGCTTGTTGAAAGCCTAAGCCATACCTAACCAATCTTTTTTCACATGACTCTCCTATTATGGTACCAATCTAAGGCTTGATCAGTTAAAGATAAACTGAATATGCTAGTAATTTACACCTCAAACAAATAAGTGGATCTCATGGCCATGACATATTATTTTAAGTGAGTTTGATGATCAGTGGTACCATTAAACTTGTTGAGATTAAGCATCTTGAACTCATGAGGTATGGCCTTATTAGGTGTAAAGGTGATATCTTTTGGGTCGATGTCTTTAACCCCAAGTTATATACTTTAATAAGACCTTTAAATGCTCATTCATCTTTTTAGAAGTTCAGTCCTCCTCAATAACAATAGTCTTCTTAGAGGCTTTCACAATAACCTTTTGTTTGATTTTAGGACTAACTATTCCTTTCAATAATGTCTTTATTAACCTTCACCATTCTTTACTTAAAGGGTGCTAACTTAGCCTTCAACATGTTTATGGTCGTAAGTTATTTTTCATCTTAGGTTGCAGATTTAATCACCAATTTTAGGAATTAAAGGCTTTTTAAGGCTAATGAGATCAGTCCTTTTCCTTTGAGATTCTAAGTAATGGATGGTTTATAATGGCTATATAAAAAAATGGTTAGTATGATGCATGGTTACTACTTTTACAAGATGTGTGGTACATAGACAATATGTGTTATGATGCATAATCCAAGGGCTATAAAGATGCCTAGTAAGGTATAATACATTATGCACAAATGCTTAAATGAGAAGATATAAGATATGAGCTTACAACTTATACAAGATGTATGTTATGAATGTATTCATGATTACTACATGGGTGAAAATAAAGGGGTCGGTCAATATAATACATGATGTAAAGTACAAGAATGATGCATGTTAATGCATAGATACAAAAAAAAGCAATAAGCCTTCTAACCTTATCCCTCCTACACATGTGGTTAAGTTGTTTTTACATAAGAGGGTTACCTAAGTATTAATATGGGATATATAGGTTCAAAAATTAGCTACAGTGGTATAACCAAATCCATCTTATTTAAAGTGCATGAAAAAAATTAATGGTCTAAAATTGTACAAAGTTTAGATCTTGGTTGAAATGAAATTAAGCTGAGGCCATCCAAAAAGGTGTAATGGGATGAGCCCCATTTCTAACAAGTTAAAAACATTCACTAGAATATGCCTATATAACATTCACAATGTAATTGTATAATTTTAGTGTCATACATCCTAGAAAATTTGCTAAGCTCATTACATAGGTTGTGGTAGGATCAAAAGGCTTAAGGCTCCCACAAATAAAGATCTCTCCCAATGTGTCTTCTTAATCATCATAAAGTGACTAGTTGCTTCACTATTTGACATAACAAAAGGTATAAGGCTTATGAGTGATGGATATGCTACCAATCCCTAAATTTTGAGTGAAAAATGGGTTTATGTGTTGCAACACCCTAGAGGATAAGAATGGACATAATTAAATATGTAGTAAAATAGGATTGATAAAAACTAGAATAATAAAAGATATATTAATTGAACACTTTTAGATTCAATTCTTAGTTCCCAATGGTTTTCCAGTATAGGAGATAAGGGGATTAACCACCACTTGGTTTCACACTAAGAAAACCTATTAATCTTTACCCAAAAAAGATTTAGAATCAAAATCCTATTTATGCCCTTTTGTTATGTTCTTTGAAATTTTGATTTTATTAATTCTTTTTATCTCAAGCAAAAATTAATTAAACCATCCATCATATTTATGAAATGTTAACAAAAAATTAATAAAATTACAAGATTAAAAGAGGAAATAAAATGTACATCCAAAAAGTGAGTTATTGATATGTTAATTGTGACTTAACAATTGATATAAGGGAATTGAAGTCAATTGCCCAACCTTAAATTAGAGGTTGGCCTTCTTAAAATGCATGTTTTATGTGACTTTTATTAATGAAAAATAAAAACCCTTTTATTAAGAAAAAGCCAATTAATTATTTATAAAATCATTGATCTTATGTTAACTTTTGGCATGTAAAACATTTTGATTAATCTACCTATTACAAATAAATATCATAAAAATCTAAAAAATACAATACATAAAAATATTACAACCTATAAAAATAAAGAAATAAATAAGCTTAGACCTATAATAAAACACAATGGATTAAGGCACTAACTTCTCGACTTATAATCTATGCGAACCTTAAAATGCCTAATGTAACACCAACTAGCCTCAAGTCATAAATAGTGGACCTTAAGGTTGTGAATAGTAACCCCTAGAGATGAATAGCATTTTCTTACTGATCAAAAGTATATGTGAGGTATATGTTAAGTTTACATTTTGGTAGGAAAATAAGGTCAATTTGATAGTTAATAACTAAGAAGAAGTAAGTTATGAATAGTGTTCTCTCAAAGGCTAAATAGTGTTTTTAGGACCGAAATCACACCAACTAAAAAAAATGAGAGTAATGTTACAAAATAAGTTTGGGTCAAGTTTAAAGTAAAAACAAAGTCATTTAAGTAGTTAAAAATACAATTAAAGTTTTTACGGTGGTGTCTTAAGAATAACAACTTAGTGTAACATAAATAGTAAAATATTTGGTTTATACTCAAAAATTCTAAATAGGATAATGGTAATGGAATTTGAATTTTCTGACATCAACAATTAATTTTATGAAATTAAATAAGGACGTAAGTGTTTAAATAAATTAGCTCCTCTCAATTTTTAATTATGATTTTCTCAAGACTTATAAATTATGGACTTTCCAAATTAATGGTGTAAAAAGAGAATTAAATTTAGATTTCAAAATACGAGAAATAATTTTTCAAGTAGAAAAAGGGTTAGAATTAATGTGAGCTCTTAGATCAACCAAGTGGTACACATCTAACCATTGGTCTCATATATATAAATAAGGATACATTTGAATTAAAAGACTAAAATTCCTTCTTCTCCCTCTCTAGGTTTGCCGACACCATTGTTAAGCCCTCTCCCTCTTTTTTTTTTCTTCCCTTCACTAAATACTTGTGCTCAAGTCACTTCTCACCACTAAACAAGCCTCCATCACCTCTAGATTAAGATTTTAGGGAGAAAACTCAAAAGCAAAGGTTAATTTAGAGTTCAAAAACATTGATGAATAGTGACACTAAAGTTGGTAAGTGTTTAATTATTTAATTTTATATTTTTCAAAGTTGTTATCTAATGCCAATTAAGTGTTTCTACATTAAAATTTAAGTTTAAAGTAGTTTAGGAATTTATATGAATTTTTCTAACACTAAACATATTATGTTTATAGATAAGGTTGGAGAATTGAAAAGGAAAGGGAAAGAGAAAGCTTAATGCCAAATGATTATTTTGTAAGTGTATTCAATGATATATATGTTAAGTTGCATGATTTCCATAATTCAAGTGTGTGTGCATGTGTATGTCTTAAGTAACTTATGCATGTATGAATGAGTTTATGCATAATTAATGATCTAATTATCCTAATTAGATGTTTAAATCTTGTTTAGAAGGAGAACTAAATGGAAAAAGAATGATAAAGTGTATGGACATTCATGGTTGAATAGTGTTGCATGCATGTATGTGAGGTGTATATATGGTATTATGGTGATTATGACTAGTGGAATGGTTAATTGAAGGGAAAAATAAAAATTTAATTAAAAGTTAAAAAATAAACTAATAAGCTTATATGGCTAACTATGTTAAAGGGTATGGGTATGTGAATGTGTAAACATATTAAGAATAAAGAATGTGAGTACTAGCTATGTTTGATGTAAATATTAGAAAAGAAACATGCATAATGTAAAGATTTTGTTTTGTTCATCTTAAAATGAAATGACTAATGAAGTTGGAAGTGGAGTTACATAAAGGCATATGTCTTAACATTATAACATATTTATCTTGGTTAAACAAGTAAATAAGAAAAGTGTAAGGTTTAATAAGGTGGAAGTGAAACCAATCCTCAATATATTTACCTAATACTACAAATAGGTATATGTGGAATTAAATAAAAGCTAATTGAAGCCCATATAAGTTAGACAACCTAAACTGGATAGGTTGACTAGTTAACAAGGGATTTAGCAACTGCAAGGGCACTATGGTGTCATATTATGCTGGTCCAATAGCAATAAGTTTCAATAGGGCCATTGCACATATTTATATGTATACATTATGCTAGTGTAACAGTAGTAAGGTTTTATAGAGCCACTGCACATATATGTTATGTTAATGCAATAGCAGCAAGGTCCAAGAGGGCTACTACATTGTTACTTATGTTAGTGCAATAGCAAGAAGGTCTAGAGGGCTACTACATAATTACTATACTAGTGTAGCAGTAGTAAAGTCCAAAATGTGGACCACTGTACACTTAGGAGACCTCTATGGTTGAGATCCTGATATCTAGTGTTGGAATTAGTGTCTCACGAGTATGGGCAGATTTAAGGAAAATGGGATTACTGGCAGTTAAATAAGAAAAATAAGGGATAATTTAGAAATTTGTATAACAATTAAAGAAAAGGTGAATTAAATAACAATACTAAAAATAGTTGCATGTGTAGATGCCTAAAGTTTGGCCTATAATGATAACTAGAGATAAGCTTAAGCAATAAGGCAAGTAACCTAGAAACTAAGTTTGCATAGACTAACATGGCCCAAGTCTACCTAGACTTGATGCTATAAAGTCCACACTATAACTCACCTAAACCAATCAAACCTAAAGCCTAAAATCTGCACGGACAAGCTAAAGCCCATGTCCACACGAATTAAAACAAACTTAGCCCAAAGCCCACGGACTGGCAGGAGAGCCCATGACCTACATTCGTATAGACTAAAAGGTCAAGTCCACATGGACTTGTCGATAAAATCTTCCCAAAGCATAAACTTCCTATTCAGACTCTATCTCCTAATCCTAGAAGGACTCTATCACTTTTGGATGGGAGACCCATCACCCTAAGCCTATAAATACCCCTTTTATGTATGATATTAAGGTGGGATCTCAAAGAAGGCAATTCTAGGAATAGCCAATACCACTATCTATGAGTCCAAGAGAGGACTTCAACTAGGAATCACTCTACTAGTCCTATTAACCCACACTTAAATACTATTCTTCCAAAACCCTACCTTTTGCATTGTTGCTTAAAGTCTACTTATAAAGGTAAGATATAAAGCCTCCTATTTTACATTCTTACTATTTTCATGGACTTAGGATCTCCAAAGATTGATCATAAGTGAGATGATTCTATGTAATACCCACTTTGATTATAGGAGTAGGTCATCATTTTAAGTTGTTTCATATTGTACAATTGACTATTTTTATGTAATAACTATTCTATTATTTTTGTCTTAATTGCATAGACTTATCTATAAGCATGTTGACATCTACATAGATTTACTTTATTGATATGTGAATGATTCATCATCTATACGAACTTATGTTTAATAATAGTGTCTTATTTATCTTTTATATCATGCTCTACTGTATTTTGTTTTCCATACTAACATAATTCCATGATGTTATCATATTGTATGATTGTCCCATTCCCTAATATATATCTTGTTGGCATGCTAGGACTATTGTATGTTCATATAGACTCCCTCTCATAAGGAACATAGTCCATATGGATGAGCTTATTTTATTCTTATTCATTCTATCTTTAGGTCTACATGGACTCCCTCTCATGAGGAATGTAATCCATACAAATGATTTTATTTGCATCTTGAAGTCCACGCAGACTCCTTTACATGAGGAACATAGTTCGCATGGACATATATATGTTATGAATGTTCGCTCAGTGATGTAGTCCACACAGACTCTCTCTTATGAGGAATGTAGTCCACGCAGACATTTACTTTGAATTCTAATTTTCACATGTATTTGTATTTCTCTTCTTCTTTATGAGTCCTTATAAATCCTTATTTGGTATTGTTAACCTTTTCCTTTGAGTTATATGTAAGTGCCTTTCTTACTAGAGTGGAGGTTTAGACGGACATAATAACCTTATAAGCAATAATCTGCATGGACACATGCTAGAGTTTCACAAACTCTACATAAACTTATCGACATACAAAAGGGCCAATTAAGTACTTTATTTTGTTTCCTTTGGTTTTGTACCTATTATATCATTTGCTCATTTTAGGTTGTAATAGGTAGTATAACAACTTGTTTTACATGCCAAATGCCTAATTTCACTTCAAATGGCTTTCTAAATAATTAAGTGTTTTCTTAACAAAATGGTTTTAACTTTTCTCTAATCAAAAGTCACACTAAAAATGGATTTTAATAAAGGACAATCTTTTAGAGATAGGAGTTCAGTAATTACCACTAATTCCTATGGAATTATGAGTAGTTGTCAGGTTATATCACAATTAATCAAGTCATTAGACAATTAGGCTTATTGTATGCTTTAAATACCACAATTTACTTTTTATACATGAAAAAGGTGGCATAAATACTTTAAATATAATGCATGCTTGCTTGATATAGGATTGATAAATGTTACAATATAAAAGGAAGGCATATTATTAGGGTATAAATAAGATTTGAATTCCAAACTTTTATGGTATAGAATATCAGAGGTCTTAATGTAGAAGCCAGGTGGTGACTCCTAAAAACTAAGCCACTCTCATCCCTAGTAAAATATATATTTCTCTACAGTGGTGACTCCATTGGGGACTAAGAATTTAAATCTAGAAGTGCACAAATAATCTGCCATCTAATATTCTAATTTTTTCAATCCCATACATTGCATCATATATAAATTGTGTCCCTTTTACCCTGGATGGCATTGTGAACCAGGACTCTATTTTTCATTCAAGAATGGAGAAGTGGTAGCATATCCATCACTCATAAGCCTCGTGCCTTTAGGTATATGGAAAGGTGGATTAATCGATTGTTATTATCCTTCATTGGAAAGACTCGTTATGAGGGACCTCCGTTTATGGGACCCAATAAGCCTTTTTGACCAAACCATAAGCCCATATAGTTAAGCCTAGCAACTTCCCTTAGGTTGTACAACCCTAAAAGTTTGTGATTGCATTATGATTACTATTTGGTCCTATTGCATTTAACCTTATTTGAAGTGGGGCCAAGCCTATTATGCCTTTTATCTAGAATAGGCCTAACCTAATTTCATCTCAAATAAGACTTAAATGTTTTAAGCCATTATCATTGCATACACTTTAAATATGAGAGGTTATTGGGCCTAATTAAGTCTATTTTTGAACCTATGCATCCCCTAATGATGCTTAGGTAAGCCCACCTAAGAAGAATTGCTAAGACCACGTGTCTAGGAGGAATAAGGTTAAAAGGCTTATTACTTGTGTTTTCCCTTGTACACCCTAACTAGTATCCTTTTTAACATTACATTATACCTACTATATAACATAGCTTTGCATCCTTGCTATTATATATCCTTCTTATTTTATATGTACCATGCGTATATCATGCTTTAATGCACATACATAATGTTATGCCTACTACATGAAATAAACTTTTTATCTTATAAACTTTTACATTTCCATCCAAACATTCATGCATTAAGTACACTTCACACTAGCACATGATGCACAAACCATACATCAAAGACTTTTATCTTGTAAAAGCCTATTAACCTCTTACTCAAGTATCCTATTTCTCTATAAGACATCTTATACCATTTCTTAAACCTAGCTATAATAGAGTCCCACTACCTAAGTATGACAAGGAGGATCCAATCAAAGAATTGAATGAAAAGCTAGAGGCCATGAGTCACCTAATGACTGGGGGCAAAGACAATAACCTAGAAGACATCAACCTAAAGCCTAATCAAGCCATGCCCTATAAATTCAAGATGCCAAATTTAAGTTTAATGGTACTTCTAACCCAAGGACTCACTTAAAATAGTATATAGTAGCCATGAGGTTGGCCAATCTATCAAAAGCATAAATGGTAAGCTTATTTAGTATGTCTCTAACTGGGTAAGCCTTAGACTTGTACCGTAGATTGGAAAATAAGGTTAACGTAAATTAGAAAGAGTTAACTCATGCATTCAACAAGAAATACTCACACAATACAACCATCGAGGTAACCCTCAAAGATGTGGAATTAGTGCACTAAAAACCCAATGAATCTTTTTTAGAATATTTAGAATTATAAAGGAACGAGGTACTTAAAATGAGGAATAAACCCCATGACATTGACTAGATCAAAATGTTCATAAGGAATGCTAATAATCACATGAAAGTGGGGCTTTCTGCTAAAGGCATTACCGCATAGGAACAGCTTAAGGACATAGCCATTGATATAGAAGCAGCCTCTCAGAATAAAGGATTCAAAAATAATGGCAATAATGGCTCCAATCAAGCTGTAAATGTTAACATAATCAACACTCGACACTTCTCTAAATTAGGTAGACTTATGTCTTAGTGCTTGAACAAGCTCATAAAAGAAGGGAAGCTTTAACCTTTACCATGCCGACCTTTAATGGGGCTATTCTTAGCTAAGGATAGGAATGATTTATATTGTGCCTATCATTGAAAGATAGGGCAACTCATAGACGAGTGCAAAAACCTTTGTCAAGCCATTCAAAATTTTATTAACGCTAAGCAAATACATGATCCAAAAGCTTAGAAGCTCCTCTCTCCCTTTTTAGTTTAGTTTAGTTGTGATCTTTTAGTCTTTTCATTTAATCTTTTCAACTGCTCATTTAATAAAACAAAATAATGAATTTATTTTTAGTCTTTTATATAAATGCATTTAGAAAGGGGAAAATCTTAGATCACATAAACTCTAGCTCCCTCTAAAAAGATGGATCAATGATTAATAAACATCACTAAGAATCATGCACCATATATCATGCATTATGGAAGTCACATATATGCACTAGAGTTACAAGCTTTTAGACATACATCAATATATGTTGCATAATCATTGCACTACCCCATTCATACTACTTAGGTAGTTATATATACATCCCCACATGCATCTTCATCATATACACTCATGTGTATCATGAATGTATATCTTTTTGTACCTCTATCCTAAATAAGGAACCACATAATTACCCTACACATGTGTCACATATAGGTCTAGTCTCTAATCATAATATGCATGCATCATTCATCAAGCATCTATCCTTAGAAGACTCACTTGTCCATGCATAACAAACATACGTATGCCATGTTGTTACATATGTATAAACATGCATCTTACATCATGAACCATCTTGTATGCATGTATAACACTATCCCAATGAATACTATTTAGGCTTAGTCATGCATCATTCATCCATACCTTGTAACACATTAATAAGAATAACATATAAACCTCACCCACATACCCATGCATTCATACTTAGCATACCATACATAGACACATATCATCTATCATGTAGACTTCATTCACCATACACCATCTTATCCAATATAAGTGTAACACGCATCCATCATATATCCATGTTATGTCTAGGCACATCATGTACATATCATGTGTATCGTTAACCTTCGATCTTACAATCATCCATGTAAGTTAAGCATAACATAGCACCATAAATGCTTGAAACATACATCATATGACATTAACCATGTATCACACTAACTATAAAGACCATCTTTCGCTCATGCTCTTTAAAGCAAAAGACTCAACCCTTTTCTTCTTTCAAATACTCTTCACCTTAAAAATGGCAATTAGACCTGAAACCAAAGGCAAGAGTTAATTTGTGACTAAAGGCATGATGAATAGGGCAATGGATCCAAGAAACCTAACAACAAGGTGCTCGATAGGCATGAATTTGATAATAGGGGCAAGCAATGACCAAAGAACTAGGCTAAGAAAAATTTTCCATAGACTTCCCCATCTAAATAGGCCCTTGTCCACAATGCTCAAGGAATTGAAAGAAGAGAACCTCTTTTAACCCTTAATACCTGAACATCACTCTTTACCACTTTTGCCTAACCATTGCCTATATTGTGCTTATCACTAGAAGACTAGCCATCTAACTAACAATTACAAAGCCCTTCATCGAGCAATCTAAGATTTCATAAACCACAGTGTGATACCCTACCCTAAAGATCACCTATTACTAGACCTCACCAATATTCCTCAAATCTTTAAAAAAAATGAGGTTATATCTTTATAATTTTTAGTTTGCCACCCTATGGGCCAACTATTGATGAACTACTAGATCACACCAATCAAAGATATGAAAGGATCCAATGAAGATATGAAGGGTGTATTTATTTGTTAGTTGTTTCTCCCCTTTATGTAGGAACAATTAAAGTTCAATAAAATATAATTTTGGCTTTTCATAAGCACCTTTATGTACCATAATCATTACATAACATGGAACTCTAGAATGTGAGTTGAGAGATTTCAAAAAAACACAAAAAAAAAGGAAGAAAAATGATAAGCTTAATCCATAAGTGCCATAAATCATTCATGATTTTTCTAAGAAAGGCTCACCATTGCAGTGCATAATTCTAAAGCTCAAAACATTATCTTTCCTTATAAGGCATGAGAAATATCCCTAAATGAGAGGTGTGAGATAAAAAAAAGAAAATAATAAGCTGAGGGGTAAATAAACCATAATAGATACTTATTTCCTTCGATCTTAAAATAGGTTTAAATTCAATAGACTCTAAAAATTAAAGCATCAAATTCATTTTATATCATTATTTTCAAAGGCTAAAAGCCCATGGCAATCATATTAAAAAGTCAAACATTTTTTGGTTCTTGCTCACACAAAAATCCAAAAGTTAGAAAGTGTTAAACTTAAAAGCCTATAAAAACAAAAGGTTTTCCCTTAAACCTCAAACAAATAAGCATTCTTTTTTTAACTATGTTGCCCTTATTTAAAAAGAAAGAGAGTTTTCTAATTCCCACTGGGTCCATCAACTAAGAGCATGAGCCTAGGCAAAAGTTAAGGAAATTATGAGAAAATAGTTAGCTAGAAAATCTTCTGACTGACTAATAATAGGGATATCATCAATGTAGTACTCAAAAAGGTCCAAAAGATGGCATTTAACATTTAGCAAAATTGAAAAGATTCAAAACATTGAGGGGCACAAAGCCAACACCTATAGTGAACCACTTATTGATATGAAAAACTCTATCTCCTATGGCAGGAGCTTTGAAACATATTGAGCCATCTTATAAGGTGCAAGTCCAAATTTAGTTGATCAGACACAACACAATTAGATCCCAAGACTTAATTAAATTTGGATAAGC
>CANXYI011755479.1:0-11630 GCA_948208565.1 Hura crepitans
CCATACAAATATATTGTTGGGCACTCGTAAAGTTTAGGAAAAATGTCAAACCCGAATAAAAACACCCGAATCAAAAATAGGTTACTATTTATCCATACCTCAAAACTCAAACTTCTCTTGATTAAAAGCTTTCTCCATGGCTTCTAGCACCATAAACACTCTTAATATATGATTACTTAGGGTTAATTTGGTGGAGGAGGAAGAAAATGGTGAATTGGCCTCAAGGGGTTGGCATTAGCAATAGGTAGAAGAAGGGGAGGGAGTGGATAATGGGAATAGTGCTTTTGACCATTACTTAACCATACATATATGTTTCAAGATGAATGGCCAAGATTAAATGAGCCTAAAATCAACAACCATCAAAATTCCTTTCTTTAAAAACCATTTAAAATCTATTTTTAACCATTTTAACCTCATTTAACACCTCTTAGAAACCCAATAAACTTTTAAAAAATTATCCTTGAATCTCGTAAAATTTCGCATTTAAAAAGCTCAAAAACCCGATAAAAACATAATTAAATAACTTTGCCCGGCTCAGTAAACATACTTTTTGACATTTAAAAATTCTAGTTCTAGTGCCAATGAACTATTTGGAATTTTTAAGTATCAGGTTGTATTGATCCTGAATTATTTTGAGCAAAAATTGAATTATTTTATAGTTCAACTTTGCCTATAGCACTATTCACAAGACGCTACTGTAAAATCTTCTTTTTCATTTTTTAACCATCCAAATGACTTCAAATTGACTCCAAATTTTGCCCAAAATTATTTTATAATTAATACTTCCCTTTGGTCCAATTAATGTGACTCGAGTTTTAAGAAACACTATTTATCTCGGGAAGTACTATTCATAAAAGTCAGGATTTTCGAGATGTTACTTTACTTCCCCTCTTAAAAGAAATTTCATCCTCAAAATTATCTATATTAAAGAGGTATAAATACTGCTCCTTCATCTGAGCCTTGCTCTCTGAAGTTGCCTTTTTCATACCATGATGTCGCCATAGAACCTTTACCAATGGCACGATTTTATTTGGTAACTCTTTAACTTATTGGGCTAAGATACTCACTGACTCTTCTTTATACGATAAATCTGGATGTACATCGACTTCTTCAGTTGACAACACATATGTTAGATATGATCTGTATCTTCTTAGCATAGACACGTGGAACACATCGTGAACCTATTATAATTTAAAAGCTAGCTTATAAGCCAATAAACCCACATGTTCTATTATCTCGTATAGCTCAATGAAATGCGGACTTAGGTTACCCTTCTTGCCAAATCTCAATGCCTTCTAAGGTGAGACTTTGAAAAAAACCTTATTGCTTACTTCATACTGGATGTCTCTTCTCTTTAAATCTGTATAGGACTTCTGTCTGTTAGAAGTAGCCTTAAGCCTATCTCTAATAATCTTCACTTTCTCTTTCGCATCCTTAATTAAATCTGGCCCCATAAGCTTGTTCTCCCTAAGCTCACTCTAATAAAATGGTGTTCTATATCTCTTTACATATAGGGCTTCATAAGTAGCCATACCTAAACTTACTTGATAACTATTATTGTAGGCAAACTCTACCAAAGAAAGGTAACGATCCTAACTACCTTTAAACTCGATGGCATAACTTCTCAACATATCCTCCAGAAATTAGATGACCCTTTTTAATTGATCATCCATTTGTAGATGAAAAGCCACGCTAAAATTGGATCTGTGTTAAAACTAAGTTTGGTTCCCAAAGTATTATGGAGTTTCTTCTAAAGCATTAATGTAAACCTAGGATCTCTATAAGAAATGATGGAAGATGGCACCCCATGTCACTGAACTATCTCATCAATATACAACTTTACCAACTTTTCAAAATAGAAATCTATCCTTATTAGAATAAAGTGTGCTAACTTGGTTAATTTGTCAATCATAACCCATATAGAGTCGTATATGCTCTTGGTCATCGGCAACCCAACCACAAAATCCATGGTAACTCAGTTCAATTTCCATTTTGGAATTACTATAGGATGAAGCAATCTAAATGAAACTTGATGCTTGGCCTTAACTTGTTAACAATTAAGGCATCTGGTGACAAAATCATCTACGTCTTTTTTCATGCCCGATCACTAATAAACTATCTTCAAGTCTTGGTACATCTTAATATAACTAGGATACATGGCATATAGAGCATTATGGGCTTCTTGCAAGATATATTGTCTCATCTCCTCACCGTTAAGCACACACAAATAATCATGATAATATAAATAACCATCATCTTTAATTTGGTACTCAGTAGGCTTCCTCTTTTGAATCATGCTTATAACATTTTAAAATCTATGATCATCCTTCTGAGCAGCCTTAACTTGCTACAACAAGCTCAGCTTAACTTGAAGCTCTACTAACAAACCCCTATCATTAAGCATATTTAAATTGACATTCATAACCTTTAAGGTTGATATAAGCTTTTTGCTCAATGCATCTACCACTATATTAGCCTTCCCTAGATGATAGTCAATAAGGAAATCATACTCCTTTATTAACTCCATCCATCTCCTTTGTCTCAAATTCAGTTCCTTCTGAGTAAGAAGATACTTATGACTTTCGTGGTTAGTGTAGACATAACATCTCTCTCCATATAGATAATGCCTCCAGATCTTTGGAGCGAACACAATTGCTACCAATTCCAAATCATTAATGAGGTTTCAACTATATTAAAGCATAGGTAATTACCTTGCCTTTTTATATGAGTACACATCCCAACCCATTCAAGGAAGTGTCACTATAGATGGTGAACTCTTTTCCTAAAATTGACTGTACTAAATCGGAGCCTCTATCAACATACTCTTGAGTTTATCAAAGCTCTCTTAACACTTGTTATCCTATGCAAACTTGACATTCTTCCTTAGAAGACATGTCATAGGGGCTATAATTAGAGAAAACCCCTTGACAAACCTCTTGTAATAGCCTACTAAACCCAAGAAACTTTTGATCTTTATAGTATTCCTGGGTAGTTTCCATTCCGTCACATCCTTAACTTTATTGGGATTTATCGTGATACCTTCTATTAAAGCTATATGCCCCAAAAATGACACTTCCTCTAGCCCAAACTCACACTTACTAAGCTTGGCATAGAGTTTCTCATCACTCAACATTTGTAGAAGAGTCTTTAAATGCTTCATGTGATCATCCTAATTCTTTAAATACACAAGAATGTTATCAATGAAGACTACCACAAACTAATCCAAAAATAGCTTAAAGATTTGATTTATGAGATCTATGAATGTCACTGGTGTATTGGTTAACCCAAATGGCATCACTAAGAACTTTTAATGGCTATATCTTGTCCTAAAAGCTATCTTGTACACATCCACCTCCTTTACCCTTAGCTAATAATACTCGGATCTAAGATTAATCTTGAAGAAGACACCTACCTCTCTAAGCTAATCAAACAAATCATCGATCCATGGTAAAAAGGTATTTATTCCTGATGGTAACTTTGTTCAGCTGTTTATAGTCAACACATAACCTCAAGAAACCATCCTTTTTCTTGATAAATAGAACTAATGCTTTTTAGGGTGAAACACTTAGTCTAATGAAACCTTTATCTAGAAGCTCATGCAACTGTAACTTCAACTCTTTTAACTTCATAGGAGCCATCCTGTATAGAGCTATAGAAATCGGTGTCATGCCTAGCAATACATCAATACCAAACACTAGCTCCCTTTCTGGTGGTAAACTAGGTAGCTCTTCTGGAAAAACATCTTCAAACTTTGATACAATAGGTATCTTTCTTACATCAAACTCTTCTTAGTATATTCCCTCTATAAGTGACCTTTGAAGCTATAACCCTAGCATATTTTTAGTAGATTATTCTAACATGTACCCTAATGTATCCTATTATAGTGCTCACACTGAGGCTAATGAGTACCGCAAGCCGTAGATCTCGGAGCACCCAAAGTTTGAGTTCTCTATTTGGACTATGCTCTAGATCCTTGCCCTGACTTTTGAGTCTGATCTTATTTTTGAGTCTATTATTGCTTAGACTGGTCACTCTTCTATCTCTTATCAAATTCAAATATTGAACTACCCTGATGATGTTTAAAAGACCACTTCCTTTAGAAGCCATCTACTTTCTCCTATAGTTTGCGGACCAATTCTACTGACTCATATATAGCAACTAAAGTAGAAAAATCTTGAATCTTCACAAGAAGAATTTGGAGCATAATGTCAAGGTTCAACCTTATTTCAATCCTCTTAAAACATTTTTCTTCTATAGCACTAATAGCTCTAGCATACTTACTGAGCCTAGAGAACTCCTTCTCATACTTTAGTAGTATTTTGTTCCTCTAATTTAGATCCATAAATTCCTATCCCTTTAGATTTAGATAATGCTTCGTGATATACTTCCCCATGAATTCTCGAAGAAAGAACTCACATGTTAGATCCTCTAGAGCCTTATGCTCTGTAATAGCCTCCCGCCACTTAAGTGCTTTTTCTGACAACATAGAAATGGCACAATCTACATACTCTTCTTGAGCACATATTAGCTATTGCATAATTGGTAATGTCTTATCTAGCTAATACTCAGCTCTGTTTGATCCCTCCTACTCTTCCCCTTTAAAGAACTTAGCTCTAATCTTTATCATTCTCTCTGGGTAAGTCTTCTGTACAAGCTAATGTTCTGGCTAAGCTAGTGGAGGTACTATCAGATGAACTGTAGCAATAATAGTAGCAACAGAAGCTTGTTTCACTAATTCCATCATTTGCTCAAACCAAACAGACTGCCCCTATGGTCTCTATGCTACATGCCTTATATCACTAGATGTCAAAGACTTAGCCTTGGCAGCTCCTTGTGCCATATAAGTTAGAGCATAGCTCTCGACCTCCTCATCATCTCGAGGTATACTTTGGCTCATCCTTAGATCTATAGGCAAAAGAAATAGATTATAAGCCTCAGTATGTATAATTTAGTGATGTACACTTTTTAACTCCTATAGCACTCTTATGTAACTCATAGGTATAGAGGAACGCCTAAACCAAAAAGCTCTGATAACAACAAATGTGAAAACTCTTACCTGTTCTGTATACCAAACCCAAATAAGGTGTGACACACAATCGATATTTGAACTACACTATATAGAAACCCATAGAAGAATTTAAAACATTTCTTTGTATAAAAACATTATTTACATGTTTAATTTGATAAACATGAATTATCAAAAACCATTTTCGGGTATACTAATTGGGGTCCCTATGTCAAAAATTTGGTAGCATAACAGCTGTACTGGGACACTATCTTAAATCATAACCTATCAAAAATAACACTTCTATAAACTCTTAACACATCCTAACAACTCCTGGGTCTATCTGACCCTTCATAACTCATCACAAAGCAGCATAACACAAAGTAACATTCCATAACACAACACAAAGCATACAATCTTATAGAAGCTTTTAAAGAAAATGAAGTGAAAAGTCAGTTTAATAAGTTTTACAAAACATAATTACATAATACAGATTAGGCCTAATACCTCATTTTACACAAGAGTGCTATCATAATAATTATATCACCACAAATTATACAAAAGAAAATCAAAATACTAAAAAAGGTGATAGCTTCTTTATCTCCTATGATACCGAGGCTTTAACTCTAATCTGTGTTCCTTTAACCTATGCATTGGAAAAATAAACACGATGTGCTAAGCTTTCACTTAGTGGTGAATCCAACATAATATATGCTTTATGGCATGCAATAATACAATACACAAAAACATACCCCTTTATAAGAATGGCAATAAGATAAAAACATATATTGCAATAACATCAACATAGCTCAATAATTACCTCTTACATGCATTTACAGTTTCAATTAGCATTCTAAAATAATTATCACAAAATGAATCTTAAAGAAAGTTCCAATTTATGTAAAAGAAGATTTAAGCCTTTATTGATTTTTAATTAATTTTACATGACCATACTTATAAGGCAACAAACCAAACTAGATAACGAGACCATATAATGCTCGAAGGCCCAAGATATATGTACCTAAAAGCACTTAAGATAATTGTACTCGAAGGCACCCAAGATAGTTGCACCTGAAGGCACCCACAGGTACCTAGTAGTTGCTCTATTTTCCTAGTTGATTGATCAACCTATCCAACCTAGGTTGTCTAAAAGCATAGGCATTATTATTTATTATATATTATGATAAAGTCATTTATACATATATTACACATTTATCAATGTTACTCATATAATCTAAAATCACAAATATATTGCATATATGCTTACCTCATTTATTTACATGTGTTGCTTATGTAATGCATAACCCATCCAAAATGTTAAAAGAATGCTAAAGGCTATTCGACCAAACTAAAAATATACACTTTGTATATGCATTATCCCATAAGCTTGTATACTGCCATAATACACAAAATGAACATAACATTTTCAAACTTGAGCCTTCTCCAAAATCACAAACATAAATTATAAATTATGCAACTTATGAATATTCATACACTTTAGTCATAATAAACACAACTTAAGGCTTATTTCATTACACATAAACTCAAAATCTAGAATTAAGGCCATTGAAGGTTTTGACCACTATCACATAAACTTCACAAGACATTAAAACATATCATCAAGCTTATAATCCATTAACTTATTTCCCTACATAACATTCCATCATCTCTTTATAGCATAAAAAGACCATAAACACACACACACACACACACACACACATACACCTCTTACATGTTTTGGCCAACTTATACAATAGGCACAACTCATGCCAAACATTCATAATTCTCCATAAAAACACATCATTCTCACATATACATACCCCATACATAAATACATATTAATTGCACATTATGAGCATTAATTATATAATAATATTATAACATAAATACCATAAAAAATCAATGTTCAAACACATATTTGGTTTGATTCACATACCAAAAATTGAGATAAATTGTAATTATTGAACCACCCGATCTCTCTTTCTTTACATACACAATTACAGGCTCATTTTAAAAAATTATAATAAATCCAATATAGCTCCAAAAATAAAAATGACTATATAAATGTGTTGTTCGGCACTCATAAAGTCTAGGAAAAATATCAAACTCAAATAAAAACACCCAAATTAAAAATAGGTTCCTATTTATCTATACCTCAAAATTTAAATTTCTCTTAATTAAAAGCTTTCTTCATGGCCTCTAGCATTATAAACACTCTTAATCCATGATAACTTAGGGTTTAATGGTGATTAAATGGGGTTAATTTGGTAGAGGAGGAAGAAAAATGGTGGATTAGCCTTTTAAAGGGTTGGCATTAATAATAAGTAGAAAAAAGGGAGGGAGTGGCTAATAGGAATAGTGTTTTTAACCTTTATTTGACCATATATATATGTTTCAAGATGAATGGCCAAGATTAGATAGGCCTAAAATTAATAGCCACGAGTTTTGGAAAATACTATTTTTCCTAGTAAGTATTATTCATAAAAGTCGGGATTTTCAAGATGTTATAGAAAGATTGTAGTCTATACTTCTAGATAACTCAAGCCTCATGAGGATAATTATCATACTCATGATTAAAAGCTACTAGCTATTGTATTCACTTTTAAGATTTGAAGGTGCTATCTTTATGGTGAGAAGTGCTACATTTACACTAATAACATAAGTTTAAAGTATTTTCCCACCTAAAAAGGATTTGAACTTGAGACTAAAAAGATGCATGGAGTTTTTTAAAGATTAAGATTTCATTATAAGCTATCATTTGGGTAAAGCCAATGTGGTGGCACATGTACTTAGTAGGAAGTTTATAGTAGGTATGAACTTTTTATGAGTTACTAACTTAGAAGTATATGTCTCATTCCTAATGATTGCAAACAAGTTTGATTTTTACACTCATCTCTTATGTACTTTGAGGGCATTGAATGCATGACTAAGTATGGCACTAAATAGAGCCATTATAGCTAAACTCAAAATAAAATCAAGTTGTTGCAAGAAGTGTAAAAAGCCAAAAAGCAAGATTTTAAGATAAAGAATCTCATCAAAGACATCTAAGAAGGAAATGAGACACAATATTAATTAAAGAGTAATGGTAGGCTAATACTACCATGATGGACTCTGGGTACTAGATACCCTAGGATTGAGAGAAAGTATTCTGGTTGAGGCCTATATAATGGTTTACAATACAACATACATCTTAGGAGTAATAAGATGTACTAGGATTTGAAACCTTTGTATTGGTTGTTTAACATGAAAAAGGATATTGCAAAATATGTGACCAAGTGCTTAAGGTGCCAATAGATGAAAGCTAAACATCAAGTCCTTTTTGAGTTACTACAACCATTAAGTGTACCCGAGTAGAAATTGGAGAAAATTACTAAGGACTTTGTGGTAGGACTCCTTTTCATAAAAAGAAAGCATGATGTAGTATGGGTTATAGTGGATAAATTTACTAATTGAGCTTATTTTCTCCCTTTTAGATAGGACTATTATCTCGATCGATTAGTACAGCTTTATATTAACGAGATCGTCAAATTACATGGAGTAATTGTATTCATCATATCAAACAAAGATCCTAGGTTTACTTTGAGATTTTAATAGAGTTTATAGAAGGCTTTGGGTACTAACTTGAGTTTTAGTATAGCCTTCTATCACTAAATGGATGGACAATTAGAAAGGGTGATTTAGGTAATACTTGAAATCATAAATACTCTTTCTTTTGGGAGATTTATAATAATGATAAAAAAATATTGATATGTAGATCTTGGAAGACATGTTAAGAAGTTGTGTGATAGAGTTTCAAGGAAGTTAGGGTAATCACCTTTTATTTATAGAGTTCGCTTATAATATTAGCTATTAGTCCAACATACAAATGGCTCCTTATAAAGCTTTATATGGTAGAAAATGTAGAACACCATTATGTTGGATTAAGTTAGGGGAAGCTAAGGTAAAGGGACTTGACATTGTCAGAGAAATAGAGGACAAAGTGTGAGAGATTGAAGATAAACTTAAGGCTACTAGTGATAGATAGAAGTCTTATGTTGATTTGAAGAGGAGAGACATAAAGTATAAGGTAAGAGATAAGGTGTTTCTAAAAGTTTCACTATAGAAGAAAGTTCTCAGATTTGGGAAGAAAGGAAAGCTTAGTCCTATTTTAATTAGACCATATGAAATCATTAAGTGTATTGGTTTAGTAGCTTATCAACTATCATTACCTCTAGAACTAGCAAAGATCTATAATGTTTTTCATGTGTTAAAGCTTAAAAGAAATTGATTTGACCTTTTGCATATGACTCTAGTGGAGAGTATCGAAGTACAACTAGATTTAACATATGAAGAAGAGCTAATTGCCATTTTAGCTAAGAAAGTTAGGGAGTTAAGGACAAAGTGGATATTGCTAGTTAAAGTGTTATAGAGAAATCATAGAACAGAAGAAGCTACTTGGGAAAGTGAGGAAATGATGAAACAATAATATCCACATCTTTTCAAATAAGGTAAATTTCAAGGACAAAATTTCTTTAGGGCGAAAGAATTGTAACAACCTAAAAATCTTAGAGTTTATAAATAGTGCTTTTTAAGGCCATGAATAGTATTCTATGGCCACTCGAAGTAGGAACAGTGTAAATCAAATTTTAAAAAAGTACAATTCATGGATAATAAGTGGTTAAAATATGAAATCAAAATAAGGTTATTTTAGGATGAAAAATCAAAAATAAAATGCGAGTAGTAGATGAGCAAATAAAGACAAAATAACAAATAGTAGATAGATTAGTAAAAGTATGATTAAATTGATAAATTAAGTTTTGACCTTATTAAAAGAGGATTTGACCACTTAATGAAAGATGAAATGGAGGGAATAAGATGGGACACATGGTATAATCCTTACCTCTAATCCCTAAAGTATATAAACGAAAGCAAATAAAGAATTAAAGAAAAGAAAAGAAAAGAAAAAAATTAGGTCATTTCCTTTCTTTCTCCAAAGCTAATGTTGTCCCTTCTTCCTCTCCTTCCTTTTTCTTTTCTTTTCACTAAATCCATATCTAAGGATTTTTATGGATTAACGATAAGAATTCCTCCCTAAAGCTTGGGATTGAAGTATAAGTGAAGAAAAATTAAGGATTTAGGTGTGATTTAAAGTGGAGGTAAGGATTTTAAACTTCATTTTCTCTTTCTTCTTTAATGCTATGGGGAAAGGTTTTATATGGGATTTATTTTGGTGAACCTTAGACATTATTTAATGAAAGATGTTTGTGTTAAGGAAGATGATTTCATGATAGAGCCTTAAAATTTCCTTAGTGGCTAAAACTTATGTATGGTGGAAATTAGGTTTGCTTTTCAAATCATAAGATAAAAAGAAGTGTGAAGCTACTCAAGATGGGTGTTCCTAACTAAATTCAAATTATATTAAATACAAAGTTTTATGAACTAGGGTTTATAGTTATAATGAATTTTCCTTGAAAGAAACATAGGTTTAGTGAAATTAAAGGATGATAAATTAAAGGAATAAGGTTGTTGTGAAGACAAGGAAAAGCTAAGAATAATTTTTCTCTTATGATCGAAATGCATATGTTCTTAAAAGCTAGAGATTTTTACTTAGTTTTCTTATATAATGAGTTATAAAAGAATACTATTTAGTTTCTTTATATAGTAAGTCATAAAAGAATACTATATTACACATTAAGAATATAAAAGTAAGTTATAAGTTATATATGAAATTAGGCTCTAATCTTAAATAAGAAAGTTTAATAGAACCAAAATCAAGAAAAACTTATAAATTTGATATGTATTCTTTTAAATTATGACATGTCTAACATAAGTAAACAAATGTCAATGTAAATAACTATGGTAGATATATATAGATAAAATTGGTATAAGGTCGAAACCTTAGTGACAAGGTTCCCTAACTGTGTCTCTATTTTATTTAATGTTTAAATATTATATGTATATGACATAAAAACTTGAGATTTTACTTGAATGAAATTTTGATATTTCTCTTATGAGCATGTTGAGTTGGACTGAAAAGCATGTTTAGCCATAAAATTGTATTATAAAAAAATTATTCTTTTATATGTCTATAAGTCTACAAAAAAGTATAAAATAGGCTAAACGTGGTTAAAATAATTGAATAATGGAAATATGAAATGATAGTAAGTGAACTAAGTGAATATATACCAATCTTTACTTAGTTTTATATGAATTGAATGACAATTAAAGACAACATGAAAATGGGATTTTGAATTGAAACATGTATATAAAGGCATATACTTATTAAAAAGAAATTTGCCATGATGGCCTTATTTGATTATGGTATGTCAAAGAAATGTATTTGTAAATTGCACTTGAATGTGCTATTGGTGCAAGAAATTGTTTTGATTTTACAAGAAAGTTTTAAATCTCATTTCTACCGTAGACCTATCGATGCACTCATGATAGCTTGGCATGCCAAATAGGGATATTAGTAGATCTACACATTTTTATAGCTTTGGCTATCAGGTACCACTAAGACGGCAATTTAAAGGTATTATCGCACCTCGTACTTTCAAGTGCTATTGAGATAGTAGTTTAATGATACTATTGCACTTATCCCGATATCCTTGTAGTTCTCTAAAATCTAGGAAGAAATGGGAATATA
>CANXYI011755492.1:0-18048 GCA_948208565.1 Hura crepitans
TAGGTCTACAATAGGGCCATTGTACTAGTCTATTAGATAGATAACCTTCTACTTTTGCCATCTGATGCTAGTGATAATTTTTGTCGGTGTAGTGGCGTAGGTCCCCAAGGGCCACTGCACTAGCCGGCTAGTCACCTTTGGCTATGGGCATTCACTTGATCTTACTGGTGCAGGGGCATAAGTCTCGCAAAACCACTGTACTAGCTAGATAGTCACACTTGGCTATAGGAATTCACTTAATCTTACTAGTGTTGTGGCATAGGTCTCGTAAAACCACTAGATTAGCTAGACAGTCACACTTGCCTGTGGGCATTCACTTACTTTTTTTCGGTGTAGCAGTGTAGGTTCTATTAGACCATTGCACTAGTCGGATAGTCAGACATGGGTGTGGACATTTATTGATCAGGCCAATGCAACGGTCATGATCCAAAATGTGGATCACTACACTATTTTCATTCGCTCTAGGTTTAGTATATATTAGTGTCATTTTCCTAATAGGGCCAAATAAATTAATGAAATAAATAGCAATGAATTAAATCTTGACTGACAAGCAATAAAAAGGCTTAATTAGGCATGAATCTCTATATAATACTACAAAATGTATGACTAGGGACATTTCAATAATTTTACTTGCATAATATTTATTTTCTTGATAATAAGGACCATAAATGTTGTCTTTAACAATGACTTGAATTTATGATTTGCTTGGATTATAATAGTTAAATGAAGTTTTTATTGACATGAATTAGCATGAGGTAAATATGGAAATTTTGCATACATAACATGTACCACCCTAATATATTAATAATGCCTTGAAAAGTATATATAAAATTGGCCTAGATTTGTAATCTAGCTAAGCTTTAAATGATTGTATAAGTAACAAGAAGGTTATATATAGAAGTAGGGGTATTTTAGTCATTTGCCTAAGATGTTCAATCATGGACCTAGTGACTTAAGTTAAAATAAATTATCATTGTTAATGGTAAATCACCACTAAAGATGGAATTTTAAGGTATTTCCTAAATAGTAATTAATAATTGAGTAAGAAAGGTAGTGGGGTCATTTTGATGAATGCATTTTTAAATGATAATATAATAATTTGACAAAACAAATGAATATCACTACTATAGAAATGCATGATAACTTGAATAACATGACTTAAATACTTGAGTTCACCACTGAGTATTATATACTCAGTGTACTAGTTTTGGTGCGCAGGTACTCATAACCTATAGATAGCCTCAGACTGCATGCGGTCAAGGTTTAGAGGATAGGTAAGTAAAGTTGCTATGTGTTTAGCATACTGTGTTAAACTATTATGCATAGGTGGGGAATGGGTACCTTGCAAAAGTTTCTGTGTATGTCAAAACAATACTTGGTAATAAGTCTCTATCATACTATCTCATTTTATATAGTTACCCTTATTTATTGATATGACTTTTGAGCTTGAGGCTCTATATATGTGATTATTTGATTATGGCTTAAAGCCTATGTTGATAAATTGATAGTATGATAAGGTTAGGTTGATACTTAGGGGATAAGAACAATTGAAGAGATGGGAGATATATATTATTAAAGTGTTTCACAGATGTTTAAAATTTGGGATAGTGACCTGCGCAGCTATTATGCTGTCAAAATTTTAGGCAGAATCTAATTGGCTTAGAATTCCTCCGTGCTAGCATGAAGCTCATGGTATGAACCTAAGTGAACCTTAGGAATAGACCAAACTAATTTTGGAGTCAAATAGAGTTAGTTAGTATAGAAGAAGTAAGAGTTAAATGAATAAACCCTGGGAGCAAATTAAGGATGGGTGACCTAACGGGAAGTGCACCACCTATTAGGTTTCTTCGAGAATTCAGTAAGGGGTGTCATAGTACTAGTCATGAAACTCTCTAGGGCTTGAAAATGGAAAAAAATTACTTGATTTAAAGATGTAACAGAACAAATAAATTATTTTAGGCCAAACTCTAGTGGCCTATAGCCTTAAATGGACTTGAGCTAGGAATGACTGGGGATATGCCCAGGCATACCTAAAAATATTATACCCTAAAGGTCAAAAATTCTCCTGAGGAATTTCTAATTTTTGAGGTCGTTTACTTTTTTTCTTAATTTTGATATTTTTACATATATTGAGGAACTAATAAATTATCCCATTGAAGGAATTTTGACCAAAGATTTTACAAGCCTATAAATAGGCCCAATCGAGGGATTTTAAAACTGATGCGATAATTTTTTGAGGTCCATGCAAATTTTTAAATTTTCCCGAAGTTCTCAAGAAAAACTAAGATTTCATGGCGCTTGGGTGACATGTGTCACAACCTAAGCTACTCTAGTGAATATAAATGGGGTGGTCAAGTGGCCACCACCCCTACTTGGCCCATTAACACCTCACCTACCTCCTATTTCTCCTTTCTTTCTTCTTCCTCACCCAATGCCATCTCTATCTTCCCTCCTCTATTTCCATGGCTATTCAAGCTCAATTCCTCCCAAAATTGTCACAAAAAATCACCTTAATTAGTTAAGAATTGGTTCTTGAAGGTTTGGGAGGCCATAAGCAAGCATAAAGCTCAAGAAACATTAAGGAAGTTGCATTTACATAAAGGGTGCTTGCAAAATCAAGTTTGCATGTAAGTGCCCCTTTCTCATTTTTCATTTTTTTTCTAAGGAGATTTCATCATTCTAAAGGTGTCTATGTTTTTAGATTTTCAATTAGAGGTCGATAGAATTTTCTATTTTTTAAGCCATGTACATGTATATGTAGGCTAAGGTAGAGTTTGTAATGCCTGTAAGTCAAGGCTTCATGAAAAGAAACTCAAAGGCTCAAAAAGTATTCCTAGAGTGCCAGGTCACCATCACAAGGCCTGAGGTAGGGAATACTGGTGATGAAACTTTAAGGTGCTTGAAAATGATGAAAATGACTTAATTTATAGATTTAACAAAACTAATAAATTATTTTAGGCTATATTTAGTGGATTGTAGGTTTAAATGGATTCAGGTCAGGAATGACAAGAGATGTGCCTAAACTGACATGAAAATACAATACCCTGAAAGTTAAAAGTTCCTTTGGGTCTACTAATGAATGAATTTTTAAATTCTAAGGTCGTTCCTAATTTTTCCTTAATTTTAGGTTTTATACATAAATTAAGGCAGTTAGTTAATTATCCTGTCGAGGGAATTTGGTCGTAAAATTTTATGAGCCTCTAAATAAGAGTAATCAAGATTTTTTAAAATAAATGGGATGATTTTTAGTGGTCCAAGTGATTTTTAAAAAATTCCTCAAAGTTTCTACCGATAGAGCAATTTCAGGAAGCTCGAGTTATATGTCTCCTAACTCGAGCCACCTCAGCCACTGTAAATACTCTATGGTGACACTGAGATGCCATTTAGCATGACCATTCCACCCACCCACAATTTTCTCCTTTCTTTCTCCTTTTATTCCTAATGCCACTCCTTTATTTGCTCATCAATTTTCATGGCTTTTGAAGCCTAAAATTGCCACTAATTACCATAAAAAATTCCATTAGTGAATGCCAAATTGAAACTTGAAAAGGATGGAAACAATAGGTTGCAATAGAATTAAAGAAAAATTCAAGAATCCTTAAGTATACACAATTGGGAAAAAATTCAAGTGTAAGTGTTCTTCTCCCATTTTAAAATTTTTCCTAAGGGATTTCATCACTCTAAGACTTCTCATGTTCATAGAATCTGAATTGGAGGACAATGGAATTTTTTTGTGAATTTTCTTTTATGTTGTCGTGCCTATGTAGGTGAGAAGGAAAAGCATGGGGAATCAAGGTATTAAGCCTTCTAAAGTGAGAGGAAGGGCTAGAAATTGAGTAAGGTATGTGGATTTAAGGTTTTTAAAGTATTCCAATTCAATTTCATATGTAAAATGTGTATAAATGGTGTAAAGAAGTTAGGGAATTTATGTTTAAAGTATATATACTTATGAAATAGGCTTGTGTGCACGCTAATTATTTATGGTGTGAATGACTAGTGTGGTGAATTGCAGAAAGGAATGAGTGGAAGGGATATGACCCTATTTGGATGAGAGGTGTATGTGTGAGTGTATGGTATGTGGATGGCTTGAATTAAGTGGGAACTAGATAGCTTCTAGTGTGTTTGAGATGGAACTTTTGTATTGTGTATATGTATGGTGAAAAAGGGAAACTTTGGTAGTGTTTCCATATTTGGCTGAGAGATTCCTTATGATACCTTAGGTTGTAAGGCATGTGTATGGTATCTTTATATGAGACATTGCTTAGGAATTATTATGTTAAGGATGGCATTATAGGTATATATAGTGAATTTGGTGAAAAAGGGCCTGTATGTGTCACTGCCTAGCATAGTCGAGGCATGTAAAAGGAATGTAATGGCTTGGTTTGCATGATATATGCATGGTGTGCATGTAAACTTGCTTAAATGATGCCATTGTATGTGTATGTCTGATTGAATGCGAAGAAAATCATGTATAAGGCCATTAACAAGCATTGGTTAAGAAATATCTATGATAAATTTAGCTTGATAGTTATGTCATAGTATGGTATATGTGTGTGAGAATGGCAAGGCAAGTTTGGCATGAATTGTGTAACATGCACTTGGCATGAAAATAAGTGAACATTTATGGGTAATAAGATAAGAAAAAGGTGTTACTATTGGCATGGTAATTAAGGTTGAAAAGTAGTTAAAAAGGGACTTGAAAATGGCGTAAGATGACATAGTCAAATTGACCTCAAAATGGACTTAAATTAGTATATAAATAAAACCTTAAGTTTAAATAATTTGTGTGCTTTATATGAAATGAATTTCAAACCTATTTTGAGGTCACTTGACGTGTATGATTTGAGGTGGCTTTAGGCTAATGATTATGAATGGAAATGAGTGCAAGTTGCAGGAAAAAATGACACAAAAATAACTTATTTTGAGACTTATAATGGTATATGTAAATACAAAAAAAGACCTATAACTGTCTTGGAAAATTGATTTAGGGAACTATACCTAAAATGGAGATTTAAAATGGAACTAAAATTAGGACTTATGATGGACTTAGGATAGACCTAATTATGTTTTAGAATATTACCTAGAATAAGTGAGAAAAATTGACCCATAACTACTAGTAAGACCAAAAATGACCTGTAATTGTCCAAGTCAAAATTTGACTATGAAAATAAATTTATAACTATCTATTTTTCATTTTTAGATATTATAATATGATGATCAATAAATAAATAGAAATAAAATAAGATCAGATCGCCCATTAGTGAGACACCCATTAGATGGGTTGACTTGTCAACTTAGGAATTAGCGGTTGCTAGATGATTACTATGATTTTTTTTTGCTATTGGGAGGTCTATAGACTGATCCTTACTATCCTTTGGAAGTGTTTTATATTGATGGTTATCTAGATATTAGGAGGTCTATGGATTGATCTTTGCTATCCACTGAAGTTCTTATTATGACTCTTAGATATTGGGAGGTCTACAGACTGATCCCTGCTATCCATAATATGATTGGTGGTTGAGTTGTTTAAGATATTAGGAGGTCTATAGACTAATCCTTGCTATCTCTTGACTGGTATTGAGAGGTTTAAATGAGCTAATCCCTACTATCAGACTAGGCCGGTACAGCAGCCAGGGTCTAAAATATGGGTCACTGTATAACTTTTTAGTTCCCTCTTGGTCTAGTGTCTTAGGAGTAGTCTATTTAGTCGAACTTATTAAATTAAATTAAATTAATATACATATTTGATTGATGGTATGTTACTGCATAATTAATGTATTTGAAATTGTCATAATGGCATTTTGGTAATTTTTGGGAAAATGTTGTATATCAACGAAATTGCATAAATTACTTAGTATATCATCCACACATTGCACATTGATTATTATATTGTTAATGCTTATGAACCATTGCTTATAATATGTTTTTAAATACATTGAGTTTTATACTTATACTAGTGTTTAAGTGTGCAAGTTACAAAGATAAGCAATCTAGCCTCATAGATCATATAGTGTAACAGCACAAATTTTAAAAGGTATATAGATTTTTTTTCTTTTCTTTTGTTTAGTTAGCACTTATGTTAAAATTTTAGGTATAGGATTAGCATGCTTAGAGGGTACTTCTATCTATACAAAAAGGGATAGATTTAATGTATATAAACATGTGTTTTATCTATATGGCTTAGTTTTATGAGTTTTTGATAGCCGTAAGCCTGAGGCCTTGTGTGATTCTAATATGTTTATTGCTATGTGATGATATTCACTGGGGGACCAGAAATGTTCGGAAGGTGGTAAAATGATATTGCTATTTTTAGAAGTGCTTTTACTAGTGAAAAATTTTTTTGATAGTCACTTCAATAGCCATTATGCTGCCTAATTTTTTGCAACATGTAGTATGTCTATAAAATGGTTTTTCTAAGTTTGTCATACCATATATGAACTTATTTAAGCATTAGTTTAAAAACCTATGCATACCTAATAAAGTTCTAAATTAGTCTTTTAAGTGTTTTGGAGTACGCACCTTGAGCACATTCAAGAGGGTTGACTTAGTAGGAAGTGCATCGCCTATTAGATTTCCTATGTTATCAAGTAGGGGGTGTCATATTTAGTGGTATCAAAGTATAAGTTATATGTTCGTAGGTGTCTTATATGAGTGCCAATGTCTAGAGTTATTTTTTATGAACTATTACACTATTACGAGGCTAATAGGTTTTATTCCTTTTTGTTATCGATTAAGATGGGTGATTAGATACCTAAAGACTAGGGAGAGAAAGTGGCTACTTATACCACTACAATATTTAGGTGGGAGCTGGTAGTGTAGCCATAGTAGAACCCAATAATGTTGCACAATAGCCACAGGCACAAGCATAGCCACAGACAAGAGAATCCCTAGAACTATTACAACAAATAATAGATTTGCTCAGACACATTTCTAAAGTTGCTATTCCACCTTTTCCACCATCTTTAGTACCTCCACCACCATAATCTCTTTTATAGAAGACAACTTTAGAGAGGATTAAAAAGATAAGAGCTATAGATTTTTTAGGTATAAAGGAGCATGATGCAGCCTGAGTAGAGTACTGGTTAGAGAGAACCTTCAAAATTATGGAACAGCTGAAGTGTTCAGGGGAAGATAGAATAAGGTGCATACCTTTTCTCTTTTAGGAAAAAGCATTTCATTAGTGGGATACTATTGAGAAAAGGAAGGCAGTAACAAATCTCACTTGGGAGTTCATTTTAACAGAGTTCAGAAAAAGATATATTCCAAATTCATACAAAGATAAGAAAAGACAGGAGTTGTTAGACCTAAGATAGGGTAGAAGGATAGTGTCAGAGTATGAGAAGGATTCAGTAGACTACTCAAATCTATAGAGGAGTTTATTCCTAATGAAGAGGAAAAATGTAAGAGATTCCTAAAAGGCTTAAACATAGAACTGAAAATGTAGATAGCTAACCTAAAGGTAATAGTTTTTATAGTATTAGTAGCATCTACATATGATATAGAAGAGATGGTATAAGAGAAAAGGGACTTCTTTTAGAGGAAGAGACAGCTCACTGTTAGGTAGCCTAATGTAGCCTCAAGTGGAAGTAAGAGAAAAAGAGAAGTATAGTCTCAATCTCAATTAGTGCGCCAAGCATAGAGGTAGACATAGTCTCAAAGATCTGGGCAAGCTTTTATAGTTAGACCTTTACCACCTCTATAAGCTACTAGTTCTCTTGGATTAGCAGGTAATGGGAATAAACCCTCAACTTGCAATACTTGTAACAAGAGACACTAGGGCAATGTTAGTTGATTAGGAAGGGAGAATGCTTTACTTGTGGTACTAGAGATCATTATCAGAGAGAGTATCCTTAGAGACAGCTAGAGGGTGGTAGGGTTAGTCAGGGATAAGGTCAAAAGCCATACACTAGTGAGGCAATATGCTGTCAGGGTTCATGAAGAAGCAGTAGCCATAGGTGTCATTACTGATACATTTTACTTATTTTATGTTATAGTTTTGGCATTGATAGGCCCAAAATCTACACATTCTTATGTTTGCATCACACAAGCACATGATAAAAGACTAAAATTTGAGCATAAGAACATAGACATTCAAGTTAGTAATCCTATAAGATAGAGTGTGAAAATGAATTAGGTGCATAGGCAGTGTCCCTTAGTAATCCAGGAATGTCTATTTCCTATGGATTTGATTGAGTTACCTTCTTATAAGTTTGATATGATTTTGGGAATGGATTGGTTGTCTGAATACCGTGATATAGTAGATTGTAAACATAAAAAGCTAACCCTCCAAACTATAGAGGGACAAGTAGTGATAGTTATAAGTGAGAGACACCTCCCTAACAATCTTATCTCAGTTGTTACAACAAGAAAAATCATTCTTAAAGGGCATAAGGCCTATATAGCACATGTCATTGACACTAGTACTTCAACCCCAATTCTTGAAAAGATCTCAGTAATTTTTGAATTTCCTGATGTGTTTCTTAATGAGTTGTTAAGGTTACCTCTATACTGAGAGCTTGATTTTGAGATTGAAATGTATCTCGGTACAACTCCTGTGTCTATTACCCCTTATAGAATGGCACCTATTGAGCTAAAAGAATTAAAGGTGCAGTTGTAAGATCTATTAGATAAAGGGTTCATTAGACCCAGTGCTTTACCTTATGGAGTCCATGTTCTATTTATGAAAAAGAAAGATGGGTCACTTCAATTGTGCATTGATTATAGACAGCTGAATAAAGTGAGAGTGAAAAACAAATATCCCCTATCTAGGATAAATGATCTTATTGACCTATTGAGAGGTACAGGTGTGTTTTCCATGATTTATTTGAGATCTGGATATCACCAGTTGAGAATAAAGGAAGCTAATATTCCTAAAATTACTTTTAAGATGGGATACGGGCATTATGAATTCTTAGTGATGCCATTTGGGCTCACTAATGCCCCCGTAGCCTTTTATGGATTTCATGAATAAAGTGTTTTAACCTTACTTAGATCAATTTGTTGTTGTATTTATTGATGACATCTTAGTGTATTCTAGGACTAAAGAAGAACATGAACAACATTTTAATGTGGTGTTATAGACTCTAAGGAGAAATAGTTGTATGCCAAGTTGAGTATATATGAATTCTGGATAAATGAAGTGCCTTTTTTTGGGACATATAGTATAAGTAAAGGGTATTAAAATAGATCCCAAAAAGTTTAGAGTAGTATTAGAATGGGAACCACTGAGGAATCTGACTTAGATACGAAATTTTTTAGGTTTACCTAGCTACAGAAGATTTGTGAAAGGATTTTCTATGATTTTAGCACATTTGACTTGATTGACTAGGAAGGTTGTGAAATTGGAGTGGGATGCCAGATGTTAAGAAAGTTTTGACAAGTTAAAGAAGATGTAGAAAGAAGCTCTTATCCTAATTCAACTTGAATAGGGTAACGACATTGTTATGTATAGTGATGTATCACTTAATGGATTGGGATATGTGTTGATGCAGGAAGGAAAAGTGTTAACTTATACTTTGAGATAGTTGACACCACATGAGAGGAACTACCCTACTAATGATTTGGAGTTAGCTGCTATTGTGTTTTCCTTGAAATTTTAGAGACATTATCTGTATGGTGAAAAGTGTTACATCTACACAACCATAAAGGCTTAAAATTTCTCCTTAATTAGAGGGAGTTGAACTTGAGACAAAGAAGATGGTTAGAACTGATAAAAGATTATGACTATTTGATACATTACCACCCAAGGAAAGTAAATATAGTGGCAGATGCTTTAAATAGGAAATTCTTGATAACCTTGAAAGCCATGAATGCTAGACTGTAGTATATAGGGGAAGATGCCATTCTAGTGGAACTTTAGATTAAACTAAATTTCATGCAATAGATAAAGGAAGCTTAGGTGAAGGATGAATAGTTAAGATAGATTGTATGTATAGTTAAAGAGAAGAAGGGAACAAGATTTGAGTTAAGTGAGGATGTATGTTTGTATTATCAGGGAAGGTTATGTATACCTAGTATAGATTACCTCAGGTTATAAATGTTGAAGTAGGCATATAAAACTCCTTATTCTTTGCACCCTAGTAGTATAAAGATGTACATAGACTTGAAGTCTCAATATTAGTGGTAAGTTATGAAGAGAGAAGTAGCAGAATATGTGGCTAGATATTTAACATGCCAGTAAGTAAAAGTGGAACATCAAGTTCCTTTTAGATTGTTGCATCCTATAGCAACACTAGAATAGAAGTGGGAAAGGTTATAATGGGCTTTCTACTAGGATTGCCTATGACTAAGAATAAGTGTGATGTTGTGTGGGTGATTGTTGATACATTAACTAAAATAACTCACTTTATTCCTATCAAAATGGATTACTCATTGGAAAGATTGTCTAAATTGTACATTGATGAGATTGTCATACTCTATGGAATTCCTATGGCTATTATTTTAGATAGGGACCATTGCTTTACTTCCAGGTTTTGGAAGAAATTTTATCAGGCATTAGGCACTAGGTTAACTTACAATATAGCCTTTCACCCTCAAACAGACGAATAATTAGAAAAGCTGATATAGGTGCTTGAGGATATGTTGCATAGCTGTGCCATTAAATTTAAAGGTAATTGGGATTAGTACCTCTCCTTAATTGAATTTACCTATAATAATAGCTATGAAGCTAGTTTGGGCATGGCATTGTATAAGGCACTTTATGCCAGAAGATGGAGAACTCCTTTGTGCTGGTGTGAAGTTAGGGAAAACAAGATCTCAAAAGTTGATCTGATCAAAGATACAGAAAAAAAAAAGTTAAGGTTATTAGGGAAAGACTGAAAGTTGCAACATATAGATAAAAATCCTATGATGACTTGAAATGGAGGGATATTGAATATGCTGTAAGTGAGAAATTATTTTTAAGGTATCTCCATGGAAGAAAGTACTTAGATTGGGGAAAATTGGAAGTTAAGTCCCAAATTTATCGGACCATATGAGATTACAAAGAGCGAGGGACAACTAGCATACATGCTAGCTTTGCCATCTAAATTATCACAAATTCATTATGTGTTTCATATTTTAATGTTGAGGCATTAAAGATCATATCCCTCCCATATAATTCTAATAATAGACATTGAGCTATAGCTAGACTTGAGTTATAATGAAGGATTAAGATAGATTCTAGCTCGAGAAGTGAAGCAGTTAAGGAATAAGACCATTCCTCTAGTTAAAGTTCTTTAAAAACACCAAAATGCAGAGGAACCCACATGGGAACCCAAAGAGCAAATAAAGAGTCAATATCCATATTTGTTTACTCCAAGTAATTTTAAGGACAAAATTTCTTAAGAGGAGAAGAATTATAACCCCCGTAAGTTATGGCTCTATGAGTAGTACCTTCGAGACTCAAAAAGTGTGTCTGAAGTGCCGAGTAACCTTTGCGAGGCCTAAGGTGGGTTGTACTGGTCATGAAACTTTTTACGGGCTTAAAAATGATGAAAATGACTTAATTTAAAGATTTAGTAGAACCAATAAATTATTTTGAGCTATAATCTAGTGGGCTTTAGTTTCAAATGGATTTAGGTCGAGAATGACCTAGGATGTGCTTGGATAGCCTTGAAAATACCATACCCTAAATATCAAAAATTTCGTTGTGTCCATTGGTGAAGGAATTTTTGAATTTTGAGGTCATTCGTAACTTTTACTTAATTTTAGATTTTGCATGTAAGTTAAGGCAGTTAGTTAACTGTCTTCTCGAGGGAATTTTGTGGTGAAATTTTATAAGCCTCTAAATAGGATTAAGTGAGGATTTTTAAAATAAACATGATGATTTTTTATGGTTCGAGTGATTTTTAAAAATTCCCTGAATTTCTTCCAAAATCGAGCAATTTTGAAAAGCTTGAGTCATATATGTCCCCACTCAGGCCATCTCAACCACTGTAAATACCTTATGGTGACACCTAGATACCACTTGGCATAACCACTCCACCCACCCACCATTTTCTCCTTTCTTCCTACTCTTAAACCTAACGCCACTCCCTTCTTTGATCCTCAATTTTCATATTCAACCAAAAATTCCATTGATCAATGCCAAATTAAACCTTAAAGAGGTTGGAAGTAATAGGTTGCAATAGAATTCAAGAAAAATCCAAGAATCCTTAAGTATACACAAAGGAGTGCTTGGGAATGAAATTCAAGTGTAAGTGTTTCTTCTCAATTTAAAATTTTTCCTAAGGGATTTCATCACTCTAAGACTTCTCACATTCATAGAATCTGAATTGGTGGATAATGGAAATTTTTTTAGAATTTTCTTAGTATTGTTATGTGAGAAGGAAAAGCAAGGGGAATCAAGGCATTAAGGCTTCCAAAGTGAGAGGAAAAGTGAGAAATTAAGTAAGGTATAGGGACTTAATGTATTTAAAGTATGCCAATTCAAGTTCATTTATAAAATATGTAGATATGTTATAGGAAAGTTAAGAAATTTATGGTTAAAGTATGTATACTTATGAAATAGGCTTTTGTTGATACTAATTATATGTGGTGTGAATGATTTGTGTGGTGAATTGGTGAAAAGAATGAGTGAAAAGGCTATGGCCTCATTTGGTTAAGAGGTGTTTATGTATGTGTGTGTGTGGGGGGGGGGGGGGGGGAAAGGGGGAGTATGTGGATAGCTTGAATTAAGTGGGAATTGGATTGCTTTTAATGTGCTTGAGATGGAAATTTTGTATTGTGTATATGTATTATGAAAAAGGGAAACTTTGGTAGTGTTTCCATAATTTGCTAAGAGCTTTCTTGGGATGCCTTAGGTTGCAAAACATATGTATGGTATGTCAATATGAAACATTGCTTAGGAATTAGTGTGTTAAGGATGGCAATTTAGGTATATGTGGTGAATTTGGTGAAAAAGGGCTTATGTTTGTGTGTGCTTTACATATACAAGGCATGCAATAGCCTAGTCTACATGATATATGCATGGTTTATTTGTAAAATTACATGAGTGATGCCATTGTATATCTATGTGTGATTGAATATGAAAAAAAAGCATCTACATAGCCATTGGCAAGCATTGGCTAAGAGGTATGTGTGATAAATTTGGCATGATAAGCATGTCAGGGTATGGTATTTATGTGTGAGAATGGCATGACATGTTTGGCATGAATTGTGCAACATGCACTTGGCATGAAATAGGTGAACATGTATAAGTAATAAGACATGAAAAGGTGTGACTGTTGGTATGGTAATTAAGGTTGAAAATTAGTTAAAAAGAGACTTGAAAATGGCATAAGATGACATAGTGAAATTGACCTCAAAATGGACTTAAATTGGTATGTAAATAAAACCTTAAGTTTGAACAATTTGTGAGGTTGACAAGAAATGAATTTGAAACCACTTTTAAGGTAATTTGATTTATATCATTTAAGGTTGCTTTAGGCTAATGATTATGAATGGAATTGAGTGCAAGTGGCACAAAAAAATGGCATAAAAAGGACTTATTTTGAGACCTACAATGGTATACACAAATACAAAAAAAAAGACCTATAATTGTCCTAAGAAATATAAATAGGGACCTATACTTGAAATGGACATAAATGGAACTAAAATTAGGACATAAAATGGACTTAGGATGGACCTAACTATGCCTATGAAAGTTACTTAGAATAAGTCAGAAAAATTGACCTATAACTATCTAATAGGACCAAAAATGACCTGTAACTATCCAGGTTAAATTTTAACTATCAAAATAAATTTATAACTATCAATTTTTATTTTTAAATATTTTAATATCTTGATCAGTAAATAAATAGACATCAATAAATAAATAGACATAAAATAAGATCAAATAGCCCACTAGTTGGACACCCACTGGATGGGTTGATCGATCAACTTAAGGATTAGCAGTTGTAAGTTGATTACTATAATTTTTAAGGATATTGGGAGGTCTATGGAATGATCTTTACTATTTTTTTGAAGTGTTTAATGTTGATTACTATCTAGATATTTAGAGGTCTATGGACTAATCCCTACTATCCATTGAAGTTCTTGTTGTGATTCTTAGATATTAGAAGGTCTATAGATTAATCCCTATTATCTGTAATATGATTGGTGGTAGATATTGGAAGGTCTATGGCCTAATCCCTGATATCTCTTATTTTGTATTGAGAGGATCAAGTAAGTTGATCCTTACTATCAGACTAAGACAGTGCAGTGGTTGGGCTCCAAAATATAAGCCATTGCACAACTTTTCAGCTCCCTCTTGGTCCAGTGTCTTAGGTGTAGTCTATCTCATCCATCCTATTAAATTAAATTTTATTAATATACATATTTGATTAATGGTAAGTTATGCATAATTAATGTATTTGAAATTATCACAATGGCATTTTGGTTATTATTGGGTAAATGTGGCATATAACTTAAATTTCATTATTTACTTGGTATACCATCCACACACTATATATTGATTGCCATATTGTTATTGCATGTGAACCATTGCATATAACATGTTTTAAATACATTAAATTCACCATTGAGTTTTATACTCAGCGTAGTAGTGTTTTGGTATGTATTACAAAGACAAGCATTCTAGCCTTAGAGATTGCGTAATGTAGCAGGATAAATTTTGAAGCGTATATAGAGTCTTTTTCTTTTGTTTTGTTTAGTTACCATTCATGTAAACATTATAAATATAGGTTTAGAATGCTTAGAGGCTACTTTCTATTTGTATAAAAAGGGATAGGTGCGATGTATATAAACATGTGTTTTATCTGTATGGCTTACTTTTATGAGTTTTTGATAACTATTAGCCTGAGGCCCTGTGTGATTCTAATGTGTTTATTATTGTGTGATGATGTTGATTAGTTGACCAAAAGGGTCTAGAAGGAGGTAAAATGATATTGTTATTTTTAGAAGTGCTTTTATAGGTAAAAAATTTTTTGGTATGTCACTTAGGAAGCCATTGTATTGCCTAATTTTCTATAAAATGTAATATGTTTGTATAATGGGTTTTCTAAGTCTACCATACCATATATGAACTTGTTTAAGTATTAGACTAAACACTTAATCAATATATCATAATGTTCTAAAACAATATTTAAGTGTTAAAGAGTACACACTAAAGTAAATTTAGGATAAGTGACTTGGTAGGAAGTGTATTGCCTATTAGATTTCTTAGGTTTTTTGGTAAAGGGTGTCTTAGAGTTGATGTTCAACCAAGGAATTAGGGGTGCTAAAGTGTAGGTAAGACTCCAATTCAAGGGTTGGTATGTGAATTTAATGTATTTAAGGACACTCATTTTTGTTTCAAGTGTAATTTATATGTAAATGTTGTATAGAATTAATGGTTATGGTGGGTAATGTGTGTGTAATGGTTAACTAAGCATATTTTGATGTTATTTCCATGTAAATTAAGTGATTTATGGGATGTTTTTATAAAAGGAATAGATGCAAAAGTGTGGCCTCTTTATGGTCAAGAGGTTGTGTGTGTGTGTGATGTGTTAAGGCATGTGTATATAAGGTTTATAATGGTCAATGATGTGCATGCTATAGGATTTAATTGTTTGTATGTGTGTATGGTGAGAAAAGGGAAGGTTATGGGTTGTACCATGAATGGTCAAGAGGTATGCTAGGATACTTCGGATGGAAAGTTATGTCTACGGCATGGTGGCATGGTGTATGCAATAGGAAATTATATATTCGGCATGGAATTAGGTGGATATATGGTGAATTTGATGAAAATGTACATGCATGTGTGAAATCATAGCATGGCCGAGTAATGTATGTGGTAATTTATGGCATGGTATGTCATGTGTGTAGGCATGTACATATTAGAATTATGGTATATGACATGTGTGTGTGGTGAATTATTGAATTATGCATGTGTGTGACCTTGACTATGTAGTGGCTGAGAAGTGTAGGTGGGTTGGCATGTATGTGTGTATATGGGATAGGATGTATGACATGTACAAATGGCATAGCATGATGGATATAAATTATATGACATGGGGTTAGGATGAAATAGGCATAAACATATGAATAGGCATGGTAAAACAATTGGTTAGTATATCTAAAGGAATGGTGTTCATAATTGAGCTAAGAAATGGTTTATAAATTGCTTAAAATAGGCATGGTAAAAATGACCTATAATAGAACTTATGATGGCATGAAATTTGACATGAGTTGGGACACTTTGTGTACTTGATTCTAAATAAATTTGAGCCAACTTTTGAGGCTATTTGGAATGTATGAAATGACATAATTTTGGATGCCACATTAGCATGCTAAAATAGATTAAAGTGGCATGGAGAAATTCCTAGAAAGTGGTGAGCATAGACCTATAACTGTGTACAAAAAATGAACAGTGACTTGTACCTGTCCCATGAAAATAATTAATTGGAACATGAACAAGAAATGGCTAACATGATTAGACTTAGAATAAAAAAATGGTATGAATTGAACTTAAATTGGACTTGGAACTGCCCAAGAAATTGACAAAATATTAGCTTAGAAAAATAGACCTATCATTATCTAGGAGGATCAAAATACACCTCTAACTATCTAGGCTAAAATTGAACTATTAAAATAAATTCATAACTATCTATTGATCAATTCTAAATATAATAAAAAGATGATTAGTATGTAAATAGAGCTAAAATAAAGATAGATGTCCCATTAGTTAGATACCTTATAATGCCCCAAGTATAAGTTTCATGAAAAGTACCACCGTGGCATGAATAGTGTTCTTGATGGGTTGGGGCACCTTCATAAGGCTAGAGGGGGAATATTGGTTATAAAACTTTGATAGGCTAAAAGTTGGAAAAGATGAAAAAATTTATAAATTTAGTAGAACTGATAAATCATTTCGGGTCAAGAACTAGTGAATAGTGATATAAAATGAAGTTGTGCTCGGACAGCCCTGAGATGTGCCTGGATAGACCCGAAATTGCCATACCCTTAACCTAAAAAATTCCAATGTACATGATGGTGAAGTAATTTTAATTTTTTGAGGTCATCTGGTACTTATTTGAAATAGTTTATTCTAGTAGGTGAATAGTGACCTAAAGTTGATAGTGGAATTTTGACACAAAATTTTACAAGGGCCTTAACAACACTAATCGAGTATCTTTCAAACTAAAATGTGTATTTTTAGAGGTCCAAAGAAATTTCTGTGAATTTTTTTAATTTTAAAAGAAAATCAAGAGAAATCAGACCATTGGTTCGCCACGTGTCGTGATTTAAGCCATCCACCTACCCATATAAGAGAGCCCACATATGTGAGAGTGTCACATGTGCAAGCTAACATCTTTTCCCCCAAAAAAGATAAAAAATCTGATGCCATTTTTTAGTTCTCTCTCCTCTATTTTTCTTTATTTTCTTTCTCTCCCACTACTAATTTTTGCACCTTATACATGGTTCTTGACCTCCACAAACTCTTAAAGCTAATTCCTCTGACAAAAATCAGAAAAAGAGGCTAGAAAAGAAGGAATTAAATCTTGGTGAATAGTATCCATAATTGGTGAAAGTGTTTTTTTATTTAATATTTATTTTTGTTTTAGGTAGTTTAAGGTATTCTAAGAAATCCTATGGTTTTAGATTTCAATTTGGTGTAGAATTTTTAGGAATTTTTCTAAGGTAAAATTCTTTATGGTTAGGTCAAAGAGAAGGTATTGATGGAGAACACCATTCAAGGCATTTAGGTGGTGGAGAAAAGGGTGTTTTCACACCTTAGGTTTGTGGAATTGACCTGATCTATGTGCATCACATAGCTATGCATGAATGTGTTTGTATATATGTGTATGGAAATGCCATTTCTTAGTGTCAATCATGTAATTGATGTGAATGAATGGTGTAATTGTGTTAAGGATGTAAAAATATCATAGTATGCATGATTTGGCGGAAAGGAAACTAAATGTAGGCGTGTGTCTTTATGTATGGCCAAAACATATATATATGTGTGAATGGTGTGTATGTTCATGTGTATGACATGTTAGGCATGGCATTGACATGCAAATGAGGTGAACAAATTGTGCAAAGAATATGAATAACAATAACAGGATGTATGGAATGTTACCTTAAGAA
>CANXYI011755520.1:0-11489 GCA_948208565.1 Hura crepitans
TTTGAGTCAAAATTCAACAGTTGACTTTTTGACACTATTCACCCATCAGAATAAAATATTCAGAAGAAATATCTATCGACCTTAGAAAATTATAATTCCTTCTCCACCATACTCATTGGAATTTTTAAGGTGCAGGATATGGTATTTTCAAGCCCGCCTGGGCACATCCTAGGGCTGTCCCGGCACAAACTCATTTTATCTCCTCATCCACTAGTTCTTGACCCGAAATGATTTATTGGTTCTGCTAAATTTTTAAATTCATTCATTTTACCCATTTTCAAACCCATCAAAGTTTTATGACCAGCACACTAGTCATTGGACTCATAACGATGCCCCATACCATAAAGAACATCACTCGGGCCCAGAAGGTACTGTTCATAAGACCTTGACTTACGAGCGTTACAATTCTTTCCCTCTTAAGAATTAGGAATACCCATCCATGCATTAGATACTCACATCTAAATCATGCATTCAATTTTCATTTTTGGCATACATGTATGCGCATACTTTTGAATAGATATTACAGACATTTTGTATTTGCATTTGTACTCGGAGATGCATTGAACATTTATATAGCATGCATATGCTTCTGCTCCACATCGAAACGAATTGGCTCTTGGAAGCAATCCTCTAAATCCAATGGAATTCAAAGGCAAATGTATGTTATTTGGATGAAAATGAAGCAAAGCAGATTATGGAAGAGATATATTCAAGATCTATGCACACAATGATTAGCCAAAAGCCCAAAATAGCTATTTACTCTTTGGTGAAAATGATCAATTTTCAAGCCACAAATGACATCAAGATGCCAATAGAGCAAGCCTAAACACTACCTCGAGCTCAGGCATAGGGTAGTTTTCAACTAGCACAACCGTGAGGAAGTCGAGCACTTCACGTACCTCTCTGCTATCACTTTTATCAACAGGAACTACCTTCCATGATATTTAGCAAATTAGTGAGAAGCCATACCAAGGTTGAGCTAGTAGTGGTGGCGATTCAGCAATGTGATTTGGACACGAGGATCAAGGATACCTGCATGGCACATATCATTATATTCGGTTGAAATTGAGATTTAGCCACTCCATGCCTCAAGACATCTACTCGAGCTTTAGCACTCCTTATATCTCTTTTTAATCTATCATTGTACATAGTAGCATTAGGATACTAAAGACTGTGCTTTGAAAAGTAAACTGCTTATGAAAAAATCATTTATGTCACACACTTTTATTTCAAGGGGCAGTTTTCATGATGACAAAAAAAATCTAAAAAAAACCTTTCCATATAATAAGGCTATGACATGAATCCAAGATGCATTCACACACAACATGCATCCATGCTACAAATGACTTCTAATGACTAACACATTTCACCTTCTTTTTTTACACAGGGGGGCAAGAATGATAACTCATCATCAACAAAATTTTTCTAAAAGTTAACTTCAGTTGTAATGTCTCTAACACTATCTGAAAGGAAAAATCAACTTCAGGTGCAATGTCTCTAGCACTGCCTGAATCAAGTCAACTTCAGATGCAATGTCTCTAGCACTGTCTGAAGTAGAAAATCAACTTCGGGTCCAATGTCTCCAAGCACAACTTGAATCAAGTTAAATTCGGATGCAATGTCTTCAGCACTATCTGAAGTAGAAAATCAACTTCGGGTGCATTGTTTCCAAGCACTGCCTGAACCAAATCAACTTCGGGTGCAACTTTTCCAGCACTGCCCAAATCCAGTTGCAATGTCTCTAAGCACTGCCCGAACCAAATCAACTTCGAGTGCAACATCTCCAGCACTGCCTGAATCCAAGTGCAATGTCTCCAGCACTGCCTGAATTAAGCTAACTTCATATGCAATGTCTCCAGCACTGTCTGAAGCAGAAAATCAACCTCGGGTGTAATGTCTCTATGCACTGCCTGGATTAAGTCAACTTCAGATTCAATGTCTCCAGCACTGTCCGAAGCAGAAAATCAATTCTGGGTGTAATGTCTCCAAGCACTGCCTAAATCAAGTCAACTTCAGATGCAATGTATCCAGCATTGTCTAAAGTAGAAAATCAACTTCGGGTGCAATGTCTCCAAGCACTGCCTGAATCAAGTTAAATTTAGATGCAATGTCTCCAGCACTGTCTAAAGCAGAAAATCAACTTCGAGTGCAATGTCTCTAAGCACTGCCTGAATTAAGTCTACTTTAGATGTAATGTCTCCAAGCACTGCCTGAAGCCAATTAACTTCAGTTGTAATAACTCTATTTCAGAGCACCTATAAAAGGGTCGCCCCACAAGGTACACATCTCCTTCTTTTTTGAACTTTAGGTCACCTCATACACTTTATAATTGCCTCTCTAAAGTTAGGGCCAACTGTAGACAATGGGTTTCTTGGGCTCCCATATTTGGATTGCCTAATGATGATGAAAGGACAAAAATCCTAATAACTAGGGATACTAACATCCAGTTCAAAGATCTCAAAGTTTTCTTTAAAAATTTTCCTTTAAGTCCTTACCTAACTCGAAAAATCTCGCGGTGCGACTTGAAACGTGAGAAAAACGGGCATTTGTTTTGACAAAAACGATCGTTTTCATTGTGGAAACAGCTGTTTTTCATCAAAACGGTCGTTTTCCTTTTTTTTAAATATGCACCACAGGGGGCTTTGCCCCCTGTACCCCCTTAGGCATCAATGTTAGCTATTAGGCTCAGGCCTATTAGCCTAAGCCTTCAACCCACCATAGACGCCCGTTTTTCTCATATTTCAAGTCACACCATAAGATTTTTTGGGTTAGGCAAGGACTTAAAGGAAAATTTTTAAAGAAAACTTTGAGATCTTCGAATTGGATGTTAATATCCTTATTTATTGGGATTTTTATCCTTTCATCATCATTAGGTAATCCGAAAATGGGAGCCCCAAAAACTTAGTGTCTACATGGATCTTTACAATTCACACAAACAAGACAATAATAGGAGTAAAAGAACAAATGTTCACTATTTTTAATAAGATACAAGTTTGCATGGACTAAACACCACGTATAAGCACATCCACATAGACCTTAATCATACCCATACACAACCCGCTCAGACTTTATATTCCAGTACACACGAAAGGCATAAGTTATCATCCTATTTAATTTTGCAAAACTAACCTTCAGTTAGTATCCATACGGATCTATTACACCTATCCCTATCAAGTCTGCACTAACCTAAACCCTAACCTAACCAAGTCTACATGGACTTATCGAACTAGAAAGAGATCCAGAAAACAGAAAATGGAAAATGGCAGAAAAATACTCAAAACACACAAAAAAAATAGTAAAAGTGAAAAAGGCATACTTGTAAGTAGATTTCAGGCAAGCATGTCGAGCCAAATCTATTAAGGTCGAAATCAGGTCCTTGAAATAGACCTCGTTCACTTGTGCAATAGTGCAGGGCTAATTCATGATCATCGAGAGTATAAAACCATCTAGAATAGGCATAGAAGTCCCCTCCATCATCAGAGGAGACACTAGATTCATCAAAACAAGCAGTAACAATGGTACCAATGCCTCCTTAGCAATCAAAGTTGTACCCCATGATTGGAAGAGTAAAAGGAACTCAAGGAAGACATTTTTATGTTTTTTGAGTTGGGAAAATTGGAAAAAAAAGAGAAGAAACCATTAGAGAAGAAAAATAAAATAAAAGGGCAAAGTGAAGAAGAAAAAGGAAAAATGACAGTTTTTAAAACTACCAATAATGTGAAGTCTGCATAGACTAGCACTTACTTGACTCAACCCTAAGGTCACATAGACTTCTTCCAAACATCTCTCCTAACATCATCAGCACAGACTTACCCTAATAACATCCTACACCTAAGACCATATGGACTTTCTATGGTGAAACCTCTCCCCAACGTCACGGACTTGCTCAAACCTAAAAAAAATAATTCTTTGTCCATATAGACCTAGTTTGTTTGAGAGTTCCAAAAACATGATTAATAAAAGAGCTTAAACCAAGCTAAATCAATATTAGTACATGTTTAAATAAGAAAATTTAAAAAATAATGAAAAAATCACACAAAAACAAAAAATACAAAAATAATAATAGAGTAAAATCTATTTTTTGCCTAGCAAAAACAATCAATTCAAATAAGCAGATATCACCTATCTCAAAAGAATTAAATGTTCAATAGATAGATGAAAGTAATAGTTGACAAAGTTGTTTACATCCTTCAGAAAAAAGAAAAAAATATATATATATATAAACCTATGATTAGTTTCTACCCAAAAAAGTGAATTCTTTTTTCATTAAAAAAACTCATGTAAACTATGGACTAATTTCTATCTCTACATAAATACAACTGAAATAAAAAGCAAAAAAAAAAAGTCAAAAGCTATCTTAAGTAGCCATTTCATTAAATTAAGTTTTTCATTAAGATAATTATGTCAAAAACTATTTTTAGTCAAATTTAGTCAATACATTTTTATTTAATTTTTCAAATAATAAAATATATTTAGCTTCAATTTTGAATTGTTTCAAGCATCACTGGACTTTTCTCATCATTAAATATGTTTTTCATCCATGCTAAAACATTTATACAATTAAAAGAAAATGATTTTCTCGCATTTTTCCAAAATATCAAATTTGGTAAATTAAGTTTATTTAGCTTTTAAACTAAATTTAACTATTACTTTCTTTTTCCATTGTTTTGAAAAACAAATTCAACTTTATAAGTTAAGTTGTTATAAAAGGAATGCTTGCTTTTTAATGTTATCATATTTGACAAAAGTATTACAAGCATAATCTAGCTTAATTCATACTTTTTAGCAATTTAATTAAGAAGTTAGTTCTTAAAGATATCAAATGCTATAATCAATTCTGATGTCTTGATTTAATCAAAGGAAAGCCTAAAGATGGATATAGTAGAATAAACCTTCAAATACATCCAATTTAAGCTTTAAAGAACAATTTAATTGCCTTGAACATCATATGGACCTTTAAAACCTCTCCTTTTGAGTTTTAGCTTAAATTTGAAAATAAATGGCTTTTTAGCTCCTCTTTATCTTGTAATTCAACTCCAATTATTAGATATGCAGCATGCCAATAAAGCAAAAGATCAAGTTCTTCAAAAGAAGGTAAACTACCTAAAAGTAAAATGAAGTCTAATACCTTGAAAGCAAAGCAAAATGACTAGATCTACTATAACTATCTTCAAAAGATAGTTGAGTTAACTTAAGACTTTCTTCCTTTATTGTAGATTCAACCCCTAAAAGTCAATCGAGATATAAATTGCAACATTCATATCTAGCTTCAACCACCACTGTGCAACAATCACGATAAGGCAGATTCATCCATTAGATAATCCTCTTCCCTTAAATTTATACCCTAGAGTTTAACCATCGGCCAATCTATCCTCTTTAAAATCGATCTCTTATAGGTTCAACTTCGCATTAATCCAGACTTTTTCATTATTTATCTTGGGTTCAACTTCATGCCAATCCAAGCTTTATTTTTTTTATCTCTAGTTTAGCCTTACAGGCTAATCTAAATCTTTTTGAACTTACCCTTACAAGCTAATCTAACATTGAGTTGGTCACATAACCTTCAATTCATTCAATTAAATTAGGTAAGTACTACTAATTGAGTTACTTTAGCATTCCATAGCACACATCAAAGTGAGGGCAACTGTAAGCACCCTAATTTTGGGACCAATGAGGATAGTTAGAGATAGGCCCAAGTAGCAAGACAAAGAACCTAAAAGCTTGGTTTAAATGGACTAAACTATAACAACCTAACCTTTTAGTCCATATGGACTAACCATAAACAAGCCTAAACCTATTCCTCAAGGATCAACCAACAACCAAACCATGCCAATATCCATATAGAGCTATCCTTAACTAATTTATTCTTTTATCTACATGTGCTTTCTTTTGATCCATTCAAGCTAGAAAGGCCCATGGCCTATGATCCACTCGGGTGACCTAAAGCCCAGGTCTACACAGGCTTTTATTCTAAAAAATTGATTAGCATGAGCTTTGTTAAGATAAGCTTATAGAAAGTCAGTATTCCAATTAGGATTTTAATTTTTTAATCCTATTCGAACTCTTTTTTTCTTGAAGGGGATGACCTTTAGAAAACATAAATACCCCACTACTTTCAAAAAGAGAGGGAATCAATCATCAATAATTTTCAATCGAGAATATTGATAATTAACCTAACTTACTACGAGTTCAAGGTGTAAACTCCTTTGTAGCATTCGCTTTACTAGTCCTACAGCTGTCACTATATACATCTTTTCTTCTAAAACTCTACCTTTGATTTTGTTGCTTGGTGCTATTATCAAAGTAAGTTTTAAGGTCACTTTTATCACATTAATTCATCTTTCTTTTTTAAATTAATCACATTAATTCATCTATTTCTTTTTTAAATCAATGATCTTTGAGGATTAATTGATTTAGAGAGGTGATCATTTTTTATCCCCCATGTTAATTATAAGAGTGAGATAATGATACTTTATGCATTTACATTTAATTTACATGTTTTGAATGAAATTGTGTATTCTACCTAGCGATATAAGTCCGCACGAACTCCTTTCATGAGGATGTCCAATCCACGTGGACCTATTGTATGTAATTACAATTATTATTCTTAGTTTATGTCGATATGTATAGAACAATGGTTCTATAAATATAATTTATGGTTTATGTTGAATTAAATAACCATCATTGTGTTGATTTTAACATGTTATGGTATGTTATTTATGATAAACCAATGATTAATTACATATGATTCAAAAGTTATTGCATTTACAACCATGAATTGATTCTATAAATGTAAACGCCTTATTTTTGGGCTTATGATGATAACCAGATAAAGGCTCAAGCAACAAGGTAAGAACATAGGACCCTAGTCTGCACGAATTAACATGGTGTAAGTCCACTTAGACTTGATGCCACAAGATCCACATCGATTAACAAAGACCCAACCTAGAATAGTAGAGCCCATGGCCTAAGGTCTGCCCGAACAAGGTAAAGCCCATATTCATATGGACTTAAATAGACTAGCCCATAACAATTGAGTCCAAAAGCCTAAGATCTACATAGACAAGCCAAAGGCCACATTTCCATGAATTACATTAGACTCAGCCCAAAAGTAGGCCTAAGGCTTATGAATCACCAAGGTAAAACTAAAGCCTAGATCCGCACAAACTAAGTAACCTAAGTCTACATGAACTTATGGATAGAAAGATTCCAGAAGTGAGAGCTTCTTATTCAGAATCTATCTCCCAATCCTAGAAGGATTCCACCTCTTGTAGACAGGAGAGCTATCCCCTAAACCTATAAATACATCTCTTGGGTATGAGGGAAGGAGCCAAAAAGAAATAGGCAATTTGAAGAGCTAGAACCCCCATTGTTTCAAAAGTCTAAGTGCTGACTCCAATACAGGATTTGCTCTATTAGTCCTAAGCCCTCACTAAAATAGTCGTTCTTTCTAAAACCCAACAATTGTCTTATTACTTAGTGCTAACTGCAAGTTAAGATCTGAGGCTCCTTTCATCATATTCTTTCATTTATTTGTGTTGTTTGCTATAACCAAAGATCTCCCGGGATTAATCGATATGTGAGGTGGTTTTATGTAATCCCCACATTGATTATAGGAGTAGGTTAATATTTTATAATTTTTCAATCATATTTAATCATTCATGAAAATAATGTAATCATTCTAGAATGGACACACTAAATGTATGGACTTATCTTAATGCATGATAAGGTCTGCATGGACTTAATATATTAATATGCGTATGATCTGATGTTTGTGCAGACTGTTGTCCTACACAGTTTTCTATTTACTTTGTATACCATGTTTTAACTATTCTGTTTACCATATTGGCATGCTTGTATGATGTTATCATATTGTATGATTATTTTATTCCCTAATATGCATGTTGTTGATATTTAGAATTAATGTTTAGTCTACACGGACTCCTTTTCACAAGGATTCTAATCCGCACATATATGTGTATTTTATGCATGCTTATCCTATTTTATAGTTCGCACAGACATGCATTTTGAGTTTCAGTCCTTATGAATATCTGTAATTCATCATTCCTTTAATGATAATCATCTTTTAGGCATGTATCATAACTATCCTTATTTGTATTGTGTATGTTGTTATCATTATGTTTGACATTGTTGTTAAGTCCTCATAGACTACCATTTGGTGTTACAAACCTTTTTCTTAAGTTGTACAAAAGTGGCCATTCTTACTAGATTTAAAGTCTGGATGGACATGTTAGTCATGACATAATATAGTCTGCACAAACATAGACTGAAGGCCGTAACGAGTCCACATAGACTAACTGATGCAAAGATGGGACCAAACATCTTACCCTATATTTATTTATTTTATTTTGTACTTCTTACTTCTTTTGATTATTTTGGGTTGTAATAGGTAGTTTAATAACTTATTTTACACAAAAAAAATGCCTAACCTCACATCAAATGGTTTTCTTTCTAATTAATCAGTATTTTCATAATAAAATGGTTTTGAGTTTTACTTGATAAAAGTCACATAAAAAATGTATTTTAACAAAGGCCAATCTCCTAGAGATAAGAGTTTGGCAATTGTCACAAATTCCTATAGAATTACGGGTAGTTGTCAGGTCACATAACAACTAATAAATGACCTAATTTCTTGATGTCAATACATACTTATGATTATTGTATATTCTTAAATACTATAATTTACTTTCTCTAAGTGAAAAAGTGACATATGTGCTTTAATTAAATGCTTGCTTGCATGATCGAGATTCATAAATGTTAGAATATAAAGGAAGGCATATTGCTAAGGCCTAAATAAGATCGGATTCCAAACCCTTTTTGGGCTAAAGATCAATGGTCCTGGTGTAGAGTCGGGGGGCGACTCTAAACACTAACCGTTCTCATCCCTAGCAAAATAAATAAATCTACAGTGGTGGCTCCACTAGAGACTGAGAATTGAGTCTAAAAGTGCCCAAATAATATACTTTTTAATATTCTAATTTTTATCAGTTCCATGTATTTCATCTTATATAAACTATCCCTTTTTACCTTGGATGGTGTTGTGAACCATGAACCCATTTTTCATTCAAGATTGGGGAATTGCTAGCATATCCATCACTCACAAACCTCGTACCTTTAGGTATATGAAATGGTAAACTAATCGGTCGTTATTATCCTTGATTGGAAAGACTCATTAGGAGGGACCCCCGCTTGTGGGAACTATAAATCCTTCTCACACCAAACCATAAAGCCATATAGTTAAGCGTAGCAACTTCCCCTAGGTTGCATGACCCTAAGTGATTATGATTGCTATGTGGGCCTATTATATTTAACCTTATTTAAAGTGGGGGTAAACCTATTGTGCCTTTTATCTGGAATGGGCCAAGCCTAATTTCACCTCAAATAAGATTTAAATGTTATGGGCCATTATTTTTGCATGCACCTTAAAAATGAGAGGTCATTAGGCCTAATTTGAACCATAAATGAACCAATGCATTCCCCAATGATGCTTAGGTAACCCCACCTAGGAAAGAAATGGCTAGACCACGTGTATGGGAGTAATAAGGTTGGAAGGCTTATTGCTGGTGTTTGTCATTGTACATTTAACATATATATTTTTTTATACACATACATAACATTGTATTGTACCTACTCTATGATGTAAACTTCTTGTTTTTTTTTCTAAATATACATTGTAGCATACTTATCCTTACATATCTCATTCATAACATAAGCTTTTTTCTAAAACACCCATGTAATGTTTTAGTTCACATGCATTGTAAACATACTTCATATAGGTTTAAATACACTTCACATAAACACATGACACGCTAAACATGCATTAAAGGTTACCATCTTTTAAAAGTTTATTTACTTCTTGATCATGCATCTTATAATCACAATCCGGCATTAACTATCTATGTCATGCATTTATACCTTTGTAAGCATCATATAACATATCATGTATCATCTTAACTAACTCATACATCATGACTAACCCTTTGTTTTGCAGCCACTATTGATCCATCTTCAACCTACCAAAAGGAGCAGCCATGTCTATAGATGAAATAGGAATAAGGAGCATGCTAAATGAGATCCTTCAAGATATAAAGATAAGAATGATGGCCGCCATGACCAGGGCACTATCAAAAGGTCAACCCTCTAGTAAGAAAGAAAGAGTGGATGAAGAAGCTAGAAGCCATGAGTCATCTAGTGATGGAGCGCAAAGACATCAACCTGGAAGACATTAGCTTGAGGCCTGATCATGCCATGCCCTACAAATTCAAGATGCCAAATTTAAGCAAGTTCGATGGCCCTTTTGACCCGAGGACTTATTTAAAGTAGTATGCAGTAGCTATGAGGTCGAATAATTTGTTGAAAACACAAATGGTAAGCTTGCTTATTATGTCTTTGACTGGGCAAGCCCTAGATTGGTACCACAACTTAGAAAAGAAGGTCAAAGTGAACTGGGAAGATTTGGTTCATGCATTCAACAAGCAATACTCAAATAATGCAACTATCGAAGTAACCCTCAAAGACTTGGAATTGGTACACCAAATCCTTTTCAAAATATTTAGAATGATAGAAGGATAAGATACTTAAAAAGAGAAACAAGCTTGATGATACTAACCAGATCAAGATGTTCATCAAGAATACTAATAGCTACATGAATGTTGGGCTCTTTGCTAAAGGCATTACCACATGGGAACGGCTTAAAGACATGGCTATTGATCTTGAACTAGCACTTCAGAATAGAGGATTCAAGAAGAATAGGGAACCTGCCCATCAAAATAATAATTTAGGCTAAGTTACTAATGTTAACATGGTCAGGACTCACCATTTCTCGAAATTGGGCAAACCTCTATCTTAGTGCTTGAATAAGCACATAAAAGAAGCAAAACTGCAACCATAGACACCCAAGCCGTGGATTGATCCTCCTCTATCTAATTATAGGTTCAATCTATATTATACTTACCATCAAGTGACAAGTCATCTCACAGACAAATGCACCACTCTCTGTCATGCTATCCAAGATCTCATTGATGCTAAATAGATACTTGATCCAGAAGGTTGAATCTCCCCTTCTCCTTTTCTTTTTAGTTTAGTTTAGTTGTGACAATGAATTTATTTTCAATCATTTGTATAAATACATTTTGACTTTAATCTAGAAAGGGGTAAATCCTCGATCACCTCAAGTTCAGCTCCCTCCTAAAAGATGGATCAATGATTAAAAGGCATTACTAAGAATCATACACAACATTACACATCACTATAAATCATAAATAACATGTATAACATAAGCATCGTAGAAGTCACAACATGTACATAATTACATCATACATATATCTACTAAACACTATGAATTCATGGTTCGATGCATATTACTTAGGTTTAATTATACATTATTGATCAATACGTAAATTATTGTCACATGCATTTGAATCATAAAAGTTACATCCCATGCATACACTTGGCATACTATAATTCAC
>CANXYI011755570.1:0-11853 GCA_948208565.1 Hura crepitans
GAGCAAAAAATGAAATTAGATAAGGTTATAAACATGGAAAGATATAATAAAGAGTGTATGGGTGTATGATAAATGGAATGAGATAAAGAAATGAATTATAGACTAGTGGATATAAAATATTAAGGATATGTTCTATAAGTAATATAGCCAAATGAACTAATAATAGGAGTATGGGTGCTTCGAGCATTCACCGGATGGTTATGTTATATGGCTATGAATAATACAATAAAAGAATTAAAACTAATTTGACTATGATGTAATGGGCTTATAATGTTGTTAATGCATGCGAAAATGATATTGATATGAACAAAATGATAAAAAGATATTAATACCCCATTTGGTCATTTGTTAGCTAAATGACTTGTAAAACTTACATAAACTACTTTAAGCATATGTAACTTAATAGATAATGATGATAGATAGCAGCTACTAGGGTACTTCGATGCCTTCTTAGACTAGTGTAGTAGTCATATAGGTCTAGATGGCCACTACACATAGCTAGGCTAGTGTATCATTATACAAGTCCAGATGGGGCACTACATATATCTAGGCTAGTGTAATAGTCATATATATCCAGATGGGCCACTACATATCTCTAGGCTAGTGTAGTAGTCATATAGATCCAAATAGGCCACTAAACATATCTAGGCTAGTGTCATAGCTATATAGGTCTAGCAAGACCCCTATACATATCTAGGCTAGTGCAGTAATTGTATAGATCCAATAGGGCCACTACACATATCTCAGGCTAGTGCAGTAGCTGTATAGGTCCAGAAGGGATACTATACCCATATTACCACTGTAGTCTAGATAAGGTCTATATGGCTCGGTATCTTGTTATCCAATATTAAGATGTTATCATTTGAGTATGGGCAAAGTAAAATGGAAATTTATATTTCAAAATAATTATAAAGAGTTGATAGGAAAAATGTTAAAACTTAATGAATTTGTATGATGATAAAAGCTAGTTTTGCTATTAAAATTGGCATATTATGTATGTATGGATATAATTGAATACTATCATATGCATATGAGAGGAGTATGTAATAATTCCAAGAGTTATGCATGTAAAACATTATGAATATGTGTTAGGAGAAATAAAACATGTAAGTAAAATATGTATACATGTCAAAATATATAAGGTTTAAATCATAAAAGCATATGTGATCTATATGCCTGAGTTTATGATATAACAAGCTAATGAGTAACAAATTATAAGAGTAAATTCTATAATGGGATGTAAATTGAATACATTTTAAATTAACATAGTATACTTAAATATGAGTATAGCTATATATATAGGAATCACATGTTAGTTAATTAGAGATTTTATATGTAAGGGAATTCTAAATAAACTTTAAATAAGTTTATCAATGATAAGTGTGGTGATTATAAAGACATGTCATATATCACTTGTGACAAAGTCTTTTTGTTGAAACACACACACCACTAGAAATTAAAGTATGCTATACACGTGTCAATCTTTAATGTTATGAATGTAAAATAAACGATATTGTATATATGGGCATATTATTATTGGATACACCACTAAGCTACGAAGCTTAGCGCATCATTTTTTTGTGATGCACAATATTTTATGTTTTGTAAGGATACATTTGTAATTTGTATATAACAATAGTTGAAGTTATTCATAAGTACTCATATGTATTAGGTTAGGGCTATAGGCCTATGATATGTGCATCAAGCATTGTATGTAAAGACATTACATATGGTTTGTAAATGTATGGATATTTATGTATTCAAGCATAAAGTATGTTTAGGATAGTTAAGAGGTCCATAAGTTTGATTGGAATATATGTATTAGGTTAGGGCTATGGGCCAATGATATGTGTCATTGGTATAATAGTTATGTTATCGGGTTTTTGACACAACGATACCTAAATTGCTTAACCTAATTAATGGTTTTTATTAAAAGTGCTTTTATATGGTTTTATGATTATTATGTGTTAAAAAGGGTTTCAAGTAAAAAAGGAAAAGTTATTAATGTAAATCAAATATCAAAAGGTTGGATTTCAAGTTGTGTGTCATTTCTTATTTAGATCTAGTGATCATATCAGGTAATGGGTGCCATATTTTGTGGTATCAGAGCTCTAATTTAGCCATTCCTTATAATAAGGAATTGTATAAAGATCATATTAATGCCAAAGGTTAAGGATATATATAGTATAAGAGTATGCTTATGAGTATTGATAAGTTATCTTTTATCAAATAAAAATAGATAATGCAAGTTTCCAAAGCCTTAAAAAAAGTATTGGATAAAGATGATTTGTTTTAATTCGATTAGATAGTGGTTATAATGTATGGTTAACTAGCATAAATGAGAGGATCGTATTAAAAAGGGATATGATGTTAATAGAGTCATGCTAGTATAAGCAAAGTTTATCTACTATTATGGGATAAAAAGATGTACGTGGAGGTATTAGTGAGGAATAAAGAGTAAAGTACTGGAGGACTCAGTGCTAATAAGCAATATTCAAGGATAAAAGAGTTGATGCTCCTAGTGCCTATCAAATTTTCTCTAATATTAATGGCCATTTTACAATGATATATGAGACATAAAGGCTGGGTTATACATCATATTACTTGAGCATAATAATAAAAGCATACATGAACATGTTACCTCATTATTGTCATCATACATGCATAACTATAACATTTTCTACATATATGCCATTTACCTTGATTAAGTAGGAAATTGGATAGGTATACCTATATAAGTGGATAATAAAAAGGGATTGAGGCATTCATGATAAAAGTCATAAGGGTTAAGGATAGAATGAAACAATAAGAGAAAAGTTAAACTTAAGAATGCAGATGGAACTGGTTATATAGTAGTATTTATGACAATGAGTTATTGAAATGATCTATTAAGTAGATAAAGCTATTGCAAAGTATTTATGTATCAGAGTATATAGTAGAAGCATGATCATCTTACTGTTTGAAAAGTGATCAAATAAATATTAATGGATACATCATGTGAAGAAGGTGGCAAGGGAGATTTTGAGTGATAGATATATATGTATTATGGACTTCTATGAAATACTCAATAGGGGAAGTAATAAAAGTATAAAATAGTTAAGTTAATAAATGATTAAAAGAGATAAGTTTAAGTGTTATATAATACAAAGATAAAGAGGTTGTGTTATGTTGAGTAAAGCAATAAGAAGGTTTAAATAGAAGTAAGAAAATGAGATAAGGAGATTAGACATGTAAATTGGGGTAATAACATATAACAGGACCTTTAAAATTTTACGAATGAAATTCTACTAAAAGGGGAAGAAATATAAAGCCCAAAAATCTTAGGATTGTAAATAGTGAATCTTAGTGTTGTGAATAGTGACTCCTAGGAATTGAATAGTGCTTTCTTTATTGAACTATAGTATATGTTATAAAAAAGGTTATAGGTGCAGTTTCGCATGGAAATAAGGTTGTCTAAATAGTTAACAATAGATAAAAAGCACGTGAGTGAATAGTACTTCCCAAAATCCAAGCTACATTAATATTATAGGATGAAAGCATTAACTAAGAAATAATTTTGAGCAAAGTTTGAAATGAAAACGAAGTTATTAAGATAGTTAAAAATGGAAATTAAGTTTTTACGGCAGTGTATTATGAATAGTAATAAAATTAAAACTAAACCATAAAATATTTTAATTTTGCTCAGATAGACCTAAGAATGCCACATCTCAAGCTCAAAATTCTAAATAACATAATGAGATAGGAATTGGAATTTTTCAATATCAAGGAGCATTTTACAAAAATTAAGCAAAGATTAAAGTGTCGATTTCAATTCAATTTTCAAGGTTTTGAGTTTGATTCTTTTGAGGCTTTTAAGGAATAATAAGCATGGTTATCTAGGACTATAGGATATGTAAATTGATGATGAAATTGAATTGCATAATTAAAAATGGCTTTATAAGGATTTTTTGGGCTATAAGAAATTTAGGCCATTGGATCTATTGAAGGATTGATCTAGACCACCAAAAGATAGACTATAAATGTCTAATTTGTTAGAAGTATGCCCTAGTGCTTACATGTAATAGGGATTTTTTTTGTACATAATAAACTTTAGTATAATAAAAGGCATTATTTATTACTATAAGGCTTATGTTAATTATGATCTTAAACTATGTAATAATGTCCCTAGTTCATTCGCAGTGTAGAGGAAATTATGAAGTGTTCATAATGTGAGATTCTTATTGCATGCAAATGTGAAGTACAAAAATTATCCCCAGTCATAGCATTAAGAAAATGGGAAATTGTTAATACAGATAGACTACCATATGTTATTCTCTTTAACATGGTCGAACAATAGTTCTCATAAGCTATAAGCATGGTAATGCTTAGAGATAACATGTGGATGCTTGCTTGAGAAACAAATTGATTAGAGACCCCATATGAGAATGTTCACATGGATAAATAGTCTATGTCAATGAAATAATCTCATCATATTAGTTATGCAAATATCTTCTAACTTAAGATTACTTAAGTGTATATGCCCTACCTTTTGGGCTTTTATGATAACTAGAGACAAGCTCAAGCAATAAGGTAAGAAACATAAAACCATGGTTCGTATGGACCATCCTAGTGCAAGTCTACCCAGACTTGATTCAATAAGGTCCACACTGACTAAAGTAGACAAAGCCTAAAACAACAGAGCCAACGACCCATGGTCTACCATAATAAGCTAAAGCCTATGTCTGCATAGACTAACATAGACCTAACCTAGAGGAACATGGCCCCTGGCTCATAGCCCATGAAGATAAATTGAATCCTAGGTCTACACAGACCTAGTAACCCTAAACTATTATTTGCATGGACCTTTCATAGAAAAGCTTCCAAAAGCTCAATCTCCCTACTTGGACTCTAACTCCTAATCCTACTAGAACTACCTCTCTTCTAGATGGGACTTAAGACTCGTAATTTAGAGAGTCTATAGTGTAAACTCTAAAGCAGGATTCACTCTATTGGTCCTAAGCCCATACTAAAATAATTATTCTTTCAAAACCATACAATTATCTTATTACTTAGTACTAACTACAAGGTACGATCTAAGGTTTATTTCACTCTTTATTCAGTCTATTCATTTTATTTCTATGACTAAAGATCTTTGGGATTAATTGACATATGAGCTGATTCCATGTAATCCCCATATTAATTATATGAGTAGGTTAACATTTTAAATCATTTCTATCATATTCCAATTGTTCATTCAAAATCATAATCACATGTACTTTTTGGAGCTAACACCTAAAATTGCACGGACTTCTCCTATAGCCATATCTAAAAAAACTACTAAGTTAGAAAATCCAAAAAGGACCGAAGCACAAATTAGGTAAACCCACTAATAAAAAATCCCTTACTAGCAAACTAAGCAAAAATTAGGGTAGAAAAGAAACTAGAGGGAAAACCCTAACGAGCTCTCTAAGTGGAAAAGAAATGAACTTTTAAATGTAGAGGCTTCCAACCATAGAGTTAATGTCACCTCCCTTTAATGAATTTAATCCTTAGATGGTATCAATAATAATAACGCCAAAAGAATTATTCCTAAAACAAACTTGGATTAGTACTTGAAGTATTTTATAGTCACAATGCTTGTCCTCATAAGTGACTAACAATAAGTCACTAAAAATGTATAGCAAGATGCATTTTGTCCATTCTACTGAACCAGGTAGAAGCTGAACGAAAAAATTAAGAACTATCTATAGAGAAATAAGATTTACACACCTAGAATAATCTTTCAATCCATCAAGGGTTAGATCTTTAAGGCAAGCATAATGTCCAGTGGGTAATGATCATCAAAAGATGGAATCATGAGGAGAGTATCTGAAGGGATGTCAAAATTCATGATAGTGACAAACTCCTTAGGTGTGGGAGTAATCTCTTGATGATTGAAGTTAAAAACATCAAAGAGAGAATCCTAATAGTGAAGAATGGAACAAAAAAAATTAGGGTCTATCTTCACCTTCTTCAAAAATCTAATGGTGGAAAAGGGAGCAAGAATTGAGGAATACTCTAGAATTTAAAATATTAGATAATTGATGGCTAAAAGGAGGATTCATGGTGAGATGTCATAAAATGCTTTAAGGAGAAATATTTATAAGCACCTAATGAATGCAATTACTAGTATGACAATGAGAGGAAATCCAAGGCATGCTAGGACGTTCGCATGAACCATGGGTGAATAGACCAATGTCGATGTCTACAAGAACTTAATCAAGTAAAACCTAAAAGTACCTACCGATGTACGCATAAACTTATACCAAGATGGCTTTCTATTTGTATAGAACACATATCAAACTACTTGGCACCAGGTCTATATGAACTATACTAGCTAAAAAAACTGGGTTCACATAGGTTACGTGCTTTGTGAAAAGTAATATTAATGTCAACAAGGTGTCCATAAACAAAATAAGTAAGCAAGTTTGAGAGAGTCGAGGATTTAAGGCAATGAAAGAATGGATGCTAGATAAAAAGGAAAGATGGACAACTTACAATCACTTGATTAAAATTATCGAAGTTCTTGATATGGAAATATTTTGTCATTCCTTACTGGATAAGTTGAAGGGTTTATATCTTTGGCTAGATCTTATATAGATGGTAGACATCTGGCCATCTAACAGCAGTCACCCATCATGGTATTAATCAAAAAGACACTAGACTATTGATGAGATATTTATTTGAAAAAACTATGAATATTCTCCTTAATGCGGTTGTGTATGTTGAAATAGATCACTTGAAATGTGTCACTGAAAATATAATGTTGGTGAATTGGCATAAGAGGCTATGCCCTATATCTCAATGATGAAACATTAAAGAATGCTATTAAGCTTCATCTCCCAAGTTACATGGATGGTCTGGACTTTGGCATGACTTCTATTCATTCTACTACCTAAAAACTTCTTTACCAAGAGGGCATAATGACTTTAAGATGGACAAATCTCTTTGGATAGTTTTCAAAAAAGGCATTTTTTTGTAAAATTTCTTTATATCTTATTTTTACTCTTTCATATGTAAAAGGTTTGATCAAATTTTAAAAATGCACATGTTGTAGCAAGTGTTTTGAACATATATATACACACAAAAATGGGCTTGTTAACAAAAGAGATCAAGGCTACCTTCCTTATCTTTCTTCCTTCTCACTCTCTATATCCTCATCGTCAAAAGATAGTACTAACTTCTCAACAATCTTTAGCATTCTCAACTTTCTCCATGTAATTCAAAGTGAGGCACTCTCATGGCTAGCTCATTCTGCAAAAAGAATAAGGGATAATTGTATCTCATGTATTCTATGCATACCATTCATACATACATACATATATAATTAATGACTACAGGAAAGAACTTACCACAAGGACATGAGTCTTATTAACCATTGCTTGTATGAAGGCCTCTACCACATGAGTAGTCCACTCAATAAAAGCTCTCCTAACCTATCAAAATCTAAGCAATAATGTTATAAATGGCAAAATCAATAAACCAACAAAGTTGAAAGGTCACAAAAGAAGTACTAAAGTAGTATTTGCCAGCTCAAAAGGAATAAGCCAACTATCCTCGATCCTATGGCACATAGAAGTCAACTCTCTATTAGTAACATAATGTATGTAGCTTAGCTCAGGCATGTCACTGAGAATACCAACTATTTCACTAGGCATCGGATGAGAGTAGTAGTTAGAGTAGGCATAGCCGAGGCTTGACCCCAAGGAGTGCACATAGAAGGATGTGAGAACTGAGGCCCCCTAAAGCTGGAAGCTATCCTCATCGTCTACCTAGATAAAGAAGGATCGGTCTTAGGAGCAGGAGTGAAAGATTATAGAGTAAATAAATAAAGTTAGAAATGGTGCTCAAAAGAAATCAAGGCAAAAAGGAAAAACATATTTAAGGAGTTAGGCCCGAAGTATAAGGCACCCAAGTCAATGAATAAGCAAATGCCTAGGAGGGATACTCCTCCCTATCAAGCTCTATCAAAGTATCCCCAAGCATCCTAGCAATTATCCCTTACATGAACTCTAAATCATCAATATACCTCCTGAATAGCATCGAGTAGGTAGGACTTTGAGGAACATGGCATACTTCAGGCCCTAGGTGCCAACCTAGTACACACTCTCCTAGGAACTAGAAATAAGCCTCAATGGTGGTTAGCAATATCCTATAGGAGGACAGCTCTCAAACAGAGTACAGAAAGTCAGGCATCTCCTTCAAGGGAAAGCTCACCATACCAAATCAATCTAGAAGAAAGACATGTCAGTGTTAATTTTTGACTTAATGAACTAAATCATTAACAGTGTGTTTATATATGCAAGATTACTCATATCAAAGCAAGTTCATGAGCTAAGATATTAATGATGCTACAACAAAAAAGACACATTCCAAGGCCCTAAAGCTAGCCTAACCCATCAATCCATCACTGAATAATGATAAGGAATATCCAACTCATAGAGCGAGGTAATAGATAAAGCTTATATGCCTAAACCTATGAAAAATAAGGTGTGTAATTAGATCTTTAAAACCATGGAAAATGGGAAAAGGAATTAAGATAGATTACTCACCATAACACCTGGCACAAAGCCCTGAACGAATTGATGGCTTTTCTTAACATTGCATAGCCATGTTTGAACTTATAAACATCCAACTAAGGGAGGAACAACACCAATTCTAGGAGCTAATACCCTCAATCTTCTCTAAGACAAAAAGAAATCCCCAACTCATATTGCCATTGGCAAATAACATAGTGCCTAGCAGGTGTAAGATAAAGCAACGTGTATACTAATTGAGCTTAGATTGATTAAATAGAGCTGCATCTATCCACTTCTCACACTAGTTAGTGCAATGAATGATCTCAAAGTGGTCTTGAGGCATAAACCCCAACAAATCTCTCATCTCCTAGAGCCAAAGAAAAGGATAGCCATGGCAAGCATCAAAAGTGATAGCCCTCCTAGTGCAAGGCACTCTAGTAATGAAAGCCTAGTTGAGAGGAGTTATCATCAACTCTCTAAAAGGCATATGAAAGGTATGAGTAGTATCCATCCACCTATCCAAAAGGGCTCAAAGAGCCTGTAGGTTATGATAAACGTCTCTTCCCACTAGGTGGTCCATGAATGTCTAGAATCTAGTCAATCTCACCTAATCCTTGACTAAAATAGGCATGATAAAATACTATTGCTAAGGTCCAAAGAAAGTGCCCTCACATTTGAGGCATGCCTATAGTAAAAAAAACAACAAAGGTAAGTATACACCAAAAGAGAAAATTAAAATAAAAAATCTAACTTTAGACATGACCCAATCCACATGGACTCCAATCAATGCAAACATATGTTTGCATAGATTTGGAAAAGGTAGACCCAAAATAGTGTTTACATAGACCAAGGATGGCTAAGATCTTTATAAACTTATATCAATACACACAGAAGTTCATAATTCAATAAAAAAACATGATAGTAGAAATGACACAATTGCACTTAAAAGCAGTCTACATGGACTCAATATCACAACATAAGGTCTACACAGACTCATATTAACATAAAAATATGTTCGCATAGACTAAACATCACACCATATGTAGAAAGACACAAGACATTCCCCTAAAGCATCTAGAAAAAACAACCCATAAGATAGATTTGCATGAACCTTTAAGCCCTAACACCCTATGTTTGCACGGACTTGTCAAACTAATAACAGTACACAATAAAAGGAAGAAGAAGAAATAATGGCAAATCAAACAATGGTGTAAAAAGGGGGAGAGACTAACATATGGGTATTCCTTAAAGCGTGTGTGGTGGGTGAGTTTGGCAAAAACTAGTGTCAAGTCACTAAAATGCACTATGTTAATTGGAATGGTGTTTCTCGAGTGATTCACCATCATGAAAGGCAAGAAACCCTCATAAAGGGGCATGGAAATGTCCACCACCAAAAGAGGAGGTAAAGAGGCTATCAAAAATGGCAAAGCCAATGTTGCCAAAGCCTCCCTAGTCACTGCAAAGCCATTAAAAAAAGGGGAAAAGCTTTCAAAGACCACGTGGGCTTTCTTTTTAAGAGAAACCAAAGAAAAACACCTAAGAATATAAAAAATTGAAAAGGAGAAAAGTGGGGAAGAAACGGGGGAAGTCAATAGTTTTGTAGTTATCGATAAAGTCCACACCAACCTATTTAGGCAAATCATCTCTTTATTCATACGGAGCTTGGCCATGTCATACCTCTTATAGACCCTTAGTTCACATGGATCATCCTCACAAACCTACTTTTTGTTGTCTGCATGAACCAACATATGAATAAGCCTATACCAAGTCTACACAGGCTTAGTTTGTTTGGAATGCCTAATAACACAACTTTAAAATGGCCTAAAAATAATAAGGCTAATGTTAGAAAGGGAATAATAGACAATAATGAAAAAAAAATTTCATCCAAATGTAAATTACATGTAAAATTGACTTATTGAGAAATTAAGTCGATCAATCCATTTTCATTTAATTTTAAATTAATAAAATGGATCCAACCCCATATTTAGCTAAATTACACACATCTTTGTCCATATATCAATTGTCTTTTCATTTAGAAAAAGTTTGCATGATCAAAAGATGTATAATTTAGCTAAAAACAAAATGGGTCAAAATGGTCAATCCATCCAATTTTTTTCATACTAATAGGTTTAACCTTTTATTTTAAATTATTTTGAATTTATTTAATTATTTTTAGTACTTTTTAATAGAACTACCAATAAATTAAGTTCAAAAGCTATTTTATCATTAAAAGATGAAGGAAAAGGAAAGGAAAAGTAATAATGGAGGGGAATCAACCTTCTAATCCACCAAGTGTGGTTTAGTTGCCTTGAACATTAGACTACCCATTTCATTCATCTTTATTTGGAAAATTAGCTTTAGAAATGATTTATTAAAGGTGTAACAAGCTAATAGAGCTAAAAATTAGGTTCTTCATAGCAGATATCTAAGAAAAATGGGCCTACTTGCCTTAAGCATTAACCCCCATTCTCTAGAAAAGATGTAAACAATAGCCTTTTCATATTTTTCTTTGGATTCAACTCCACAACATTTATTTTTCTTCTTCAAATTCAATTTCATATTAATCCAACATTATTATCACAATCAAATTTAGCTCCATGTTAATCCAACATCATTATCATGTATTCTCCTTTGGATTCAACTTTACATTAATATGACATTATTATCACCTATTTTTCATTTAGATTTGAGTTCACGTTAATCTAATGTTATTATCACATATTTTTTCTTCGAATTCAACTTTATCTTAATCCAACATTATCACACATTCTCCTTTAGATTTAACTCCATGTTACTCCAAAATTATTATCACCTATTTCTCCTTTAGATTCAACTTCACATTACTCCAATAACAATATCACATCTGACATTATCATTATATGCTTCTTTGGATTGAAATTTATGTTAATCCAACATAATCCTACATTTTTATCACCTCATATTTAGTTTCATGCCAATTCAATGACCTCATAAGTCAATCCAACACTCCTTATATTAGGCAAGACAGGTCAGAATTTTTTTCTTACTTTGTTATGCACTGTTTTAATTTTTTGCATTTTTATAGCACACACCAAAGTGGGGGTAATTATAGATACACTACCTTTTATGCTTATAATGATAGCTAGAGAAAGGCTTAAGAAACAAGGCAAAAAACCTAAAACCAAGGTCCATATAGACCACCCTAGTGCAAGTCCGCTTGGACTTGATGTTATAAGGTCCACACCAACCAAAATAGACCAAGCCTAAAACAACAGAGCCCATAGCCCATGGTCTACCAAAACAAGCTAAAGCCTATATTCACAAGGACTAACATAGA
>CANXYI011755622.1:0-12323 GCA_948208565.1 Hura crepitans
AATGGTCTCGATGAATAGTGACACCAAGCTGTGAATAGTACTTCCAAGGCCCTTAGACCATATGGTAGCATAAATTATGAGATGAATTATTATGTAATTTGAGAGGGATTTGAGTTATATAAGTGGTTAAAAATTGAAAAAGAAATCTAGATTATGGTCGGGTATAAATAGTAATCCTTTAGGGCTGAACAAAAAATTCTAGAAAATATGCCCAAAAAAATTTGAGACTTACATATCCTGACACTAAAATATTTAGAGGCACATTAAAATCATAGTGCCATAATTTATTTACAAGTGGAATTATTAAAAATAAATTTGGGAAATTAAATAGAGAAAATGACAAATTTATGAGATAAGTATGATAAGATATTTATGCAGGAAGTGATCTTAGCCTTTGGATTTAATAGTTAACCATGATATCTTGACCATCCAAAATTGAAAAAAACTTAGTATTTTTAGAAAATAATTATTAAATATTTTAAAGGAATATACACATAGGATTAATCTCACCATAGATGTGTAATGTTCCCTTTAATACTAGCTGTTGAAGCGTTGTGTAAATAAGAATTTAATATAAATTATTCATTTAGTTTTAACCACCTTTATCTTTATTTTTCCCTTGATAGCTAAAATATTCCTTGTAATGCTCAAAAAATCCTGGTGTTATGAATAGTACTTTCCCAAGATATGAATAGTATTTTCTAAGGTCGAGTCACACTAATCTACTGAATGGAAATATTAATCAAAAAATAATTTTAGGTGAAATTTGAAGTGAAAATGAAGTCACTTAGATGATTAAAAATAACAGTTAAGTTTTAAGATAGTGTCACCTGAATAATGACCTAGTTTTACTTGAATAATAAAATATTCAAATTTTGCTTAGAAAATTTTAGGATCAATACATCTTAATACTTAAATATTCCAAATAGCCTTTTGGCATTGGAATTGGAAATTTTGGATATCAAAAAGTATTTTTACTAAATCAAGTAAATATAAATAGTTGCATTTTAATCCATTTTTCACAGTTTTTAAGCTTGAGTTTTTAGAGGTTTATGGGGTATGGTTTAAATGAATTTTTTAGAGTTACTTAAAGGAAAGAAAATGGGTGTCATCTTTTAAGAAAAAGAAAGAAGAAAAGAAAATTTGATTTTCTTTAAAATCCCACACGCGTAGGACGACTCGCACTCACATGCACACATATATATAAGGTCAACCCAGACTAGTTACCTTTATCTTTTTCCTTCTTTACTATTCCAAATTGACACCACTAAGGAGAGAAAATTCTCCATTTTTGCTCCTTCATTCCTTTAAATAACACCAAATCAAACCATTTTAACATAAAACTAGCCTCTATATAGCCTCTAGACACTAGTTTTAGCAATAGATTATGAGAAAACCAAAAGAACTTAGTGATTTGGGTCTTGATAACTAATAACTCTATTTTGATCAAGTAATTTTTTGAGTTTCGATATTTTTCCTAGGTTATCTAGGTGCCTAAAAGCATATTTATACTGTTAGTTTTTACTTTTAAAGGTCATGTGATTTTATACAAATTTTTGCAAAATGAGTCTACATTTTACAATTGAGCTGGGTAACAATCGAAAGGATAAAGGGAAAGAGAAGGCATGATCAAGCTTGGTGGCATATTTTAAACTCATTGTAAGTTTAATTATGGAAATTTAATGTATTTTTGTCTGAGAGATTATGTATAATTGTGTGTGTTTGATATGTATAGAAATGTGATGTTTTGCCATAAATAAGTATTAGTGTATTTCTATGTTGTTAAGTGAGTTGTATGTTACGATTATAATGCTTGGAATATGTTAAAATGAAAAGTGAATGTATGATAGAGGTTTGGCCGAATAGTTTAAGTAGGAATGTATGGGTGATTTATGTAATAAGCATGTTTCTTGAGTTATTAGCAGATGTGATAATGATATTTAATCATATGTATATGTTTTATGATGATTGATATGGTAGAATGAATATGTTAGTGGGAATATACATTTTGGCAGAATGGTTGTATGAGTAAGGATGCATAATTTATGATGATTATTAATTGATATTAGATTATACGTACATGTATGCTGACTAATGAATGTGATATTATGATATAATGCATGAAACTTGTCAAATGGACATTTTGTGTGTGTGCCTAGGCTACGGCCGAATAGCCTAAGATTTAGATGTTTGTGTATGTTGAGTTATGCATCCCTAATAATTTAGATTCTTATGAATGAGGTTATGTGGTATTATGTATGATGTAGTGTGCATAAGCAATGTTAGTATGTATTGAGAAGTGATACTTTATGTTATGGTAGAATGGGTTGCCATACATAATGGTTATGTTTGAGAATATATAATGTTATGTGTTTTGCACACTACAATGGATATGAGATATGCTTAATGTGCTTTATGGCTAAAACTTGCATGTATGTTATAAGGTCATAATAGTCATAAGTTCATGGCTAAAATCAGTAAGCTGATTATGGGAATGAATGTGGACATAACTTATGTTAATATCCTAAGTAATATATGATTATGTTTTCTAACATGTGCTTATAAGCCTAAAAAAGTATATTAGGTTGTGCATATTTGTGTATGGTAAATTTATATGATGGAATGTAATGGGAACTTTAGGATTTATATTTTCTCGGTTGGTTATTTGTTGACCAAACCTTCCTTTAAAATTTACTTAAGCTATTTTTAAGTAGCAACCTAGATTAGATAGGTTGATCAATCAACTAAGGGTTTAGCAACTGCTAAGGTACTTCTATACCTAATGTTGTGACCTACAAGTCCTATGTGTATTTTTATGATGTGCGAGTCTTATAATGAAATTTCTAGGCTTATATAGTCTTGATGATCTTCTAGTCTAGATTGTTGGGCTTTTATAGTCCTTATGATCTTTGGGTTTATATAGCTAGACTTTTAACATTATTAATGACCTTCAGGTCTGAATTTCTAAGCCTTTGTGGTCCTAGTGACCTCAATCACCCGGTGTCCATGTTATCTAGTATAGTCATGTGTTTTCTTAAGTATAGGCAGTAAAATATGTTAAGTGATAAAATTCATGTAATATGATAATATTAAGGTTCCATAAAGTCGATGGATGTTACTTATTATTGATATACATGTTTATGAGGTTATGTTTTATGTAAGCTCTCTACTTAGTTTAAATTACCATCTGTGCATAAATATTCTTGACTACACATTATTGTACTGTCATTACATATATAAGAGTATAATTATGGGAGCACTTAAATTTTTTTAATTACACCACTAAGCAAGTTTACTTAGTGCATCATTTTATTTGCAATGCATAGGTTGAAGGGCTAGATTAGAGTCAAAGCCTCATAATTGCTGCAGATCAAAAGCAAGACACTTTTCGGTATTGTTACTGTTTTGTACATATTAATTATATGATGTAAATTGATTAGTGGCACTTATATGTAACAAGAGAAGGGTTAGGCCTAATCTAGGATTGTAAATGTTTTTGTATCTATTAAAATAATTTTTAAACTATATTTTATACTTACACGAAATATCTTCTATTTTTACATTGATTAAACTATTGAGATGTTGTTGGATGGTTAGGATAACCAAATTGAGTTTTGTATGTGATTGATAATTATTAAAGTGTTGTTTTCTTTTACAAGGTACTATTCATTTTGGGATAATGTCTCAATACAGCCGTTATATTGTTGGATTTTTGACATGAGGATTCTCAAAATGGTTTTAAAATGTTAAATAGATTTCAATTTAATTAAAAATTGAATTTCAGACTTTCAAAATTCTAATCTATGTTTTTAAAAGGTTTTGATTTATTTTGGTTTTTAAGTAACAGTAAAAGGTTAAGTATGTTCAGATAGAATGTTTATGTGTACACTCCTTATTCAGGTTCAGCGACCAGATAGGGCAAGGGGTGCCACATTCCTCTCTCTAAACCTCTTTAATTCTTTAGTCAAACTACTATTTTACCTCAAATTAATATACCAAAATGAAAGCTCACATTAACCACTTCATTGGTCCTTCAAAAGATGTATGGAAGAAGGTGAATTTAAGGGAAAACTAGAGAAGAAAGTTATGTATTCAAGGTCATTTAATAAAAAAGCAAGTGTTTTTTTCCATCTTAATAATTTTTATGAGTAATTTGAAAGTTATTAATATGTATTTATGGGTTAAACTAGAGTTTTATGATTAATGGAAATTTTGATGGATTTTTATGTGAGGAAAACCAATACAAAAGTAAAAACATTATAGGATTAATGATAAAAAAAGAGGAAATAGAGATGAATTGAAGATAACTGGAGAGATTTTAAGTGATTAATACTCAAAAACGAGGTATATGTACCCTCAACTATATTAAAGTGTGTTGGTATAAATTTACAAAAAAATTAATCTTACATGCTATTATTAATAATTGAACTTGTTGGATGGAAATTGTAATTAGACTCACATTAATGTGTTTAGAAGTTAGAAAATCTCTAAAAGAAACCATGAACCTATTGACCCTTATTGTCAAAAAAATTAGAGATAAAAAAAACCAAAATATGTTGATTAATTAGTAGTATCATATGCCTAATCAATTATAAGTTAATGAAAAAATTGAACTAATTAGTGTGAGAAGAAAATTGAATAATCCTTATATTAATATTGGGAAAAAATCTAAAACTTAGCTTGAGAAATGGTTTGATTGATATCTATTGAAATGATAAAGATATTAGATGAGAGAGAGAATATTTAATGTATAGTGTGATCAAATAATTGCAAATTTAAGAATTTAAAAGAAAAATCCATCATGGCTGAAAATTGTATATGATAGTAATAATGACTTGGAGGAATTATATATGAGTTTAATTACCTTAATAGCTAAATAATAGGAATACAAGTTAAGAACCACAAAAGCATAGATGAAGAAATGAAAATGTGATGGTTTTGTATGGGATACAAGACATATAAGAAATAGAGGTACCATTAGAATAAAAACATTTAGTTAATAAGAGATTTGAAAGAAAATAATACAAGTTAATAGATAATTAATTTAGAGAATAGAAAAATAAATGAAACTATTTAATAGTAGTAAAGTGAAAGTAATTGTATAGGAAATGATAATATTGATTGGATAGATAGAATTATTATTCTTACATTTTATCGTAAGTTACAATTTAAAATTTATAAGAGTCTTGACAACAATAAGAGTTCCTAAGCTAAATATATAGGTAGGAAAAGTTCACTATGAGTATCCTTGCTTACTAAAGGTTTCTTACATATTCTATTATGTAAATGTTGTATAAAATGCATATATATGAATAATAGTTTCAAATTTTATATTAATGAATAATAATATGCATATGAAAGTTGTACCAAACAATAGCTTAATGTTAAAAATGTTCTTTTAATTTGTATATGGATATGTTAAAGGATATGAATGTTAATAACATGTCAGTAGTATATAAATCAAAATAGAATAGTTACATTAGGATAACCAAAAAAATATAATAATGAAATGATAAAGGAATAGTAATCAAATCTGTAATATGGCATCCTTTACATAAATTGATTTACTAGATAAGTATAAGGGTTTTACATTACTATTTGGGATAGTGTGACTCGACAACCATTATGCCATTTAAGTTTGGACATGAGGACTACTGATAATTTAACCTAGTAGGTAAAGTCAGTAAGCCTAAGTTATGAGGTTTTTGTGATAACAATTTTATATGGGATGTTTTAAGTAACTTGGATATTAGGAAATAAGTTTATAGTTATGTGTCATCTCTCACTTGGATCTAAGATCAAGTCATGTGAGGGGTGCCACATAATATGTCTTGTATGTATGTAGAAATCTATCCTAGTACACGATATCCTTACGCTTTGAAAAGGTTGAAAAAAAGGAATATAAGTTAATATGTGATGTGAGCATGTTTATACATTCATTCCTAAAATGACTCCAATGAAAACTCATCATTTATGGTAGGACAAGTGACCTTAGTGATATATAAATAAGAGTGTTGGGTCTAATGGTCAAATGATATGAGGTGATATGAGGGAGAATATAAGATGGTACACAATAAATAAATGGGAATTAAAGGGGTTGGTACAATGCATACTAATACACCTATTTTAAACAATTCGAGTAGTTTATATGGTATATCATGCATGGAATGTATAGATACATAATATATTTATATAGAATAAGACATATATATGCTATCATAGTGTTATTCTAATAGTGTGTCATGTCTAGCTAATGTATGAATGATGTATGCTAATACATGTATATATGGTACACTTATACCTAAAGGATGTAAAATGACATTTCATGATATATAATTGTATGTGCGATTGATAAGAATGCATGATTCTAAGCATACATTATAGTAATTACTATTAGGTAGACCTAAGTAGATTACATAAAATGTTGGGTCACCATGTTCACATTATGTATGATTTAATTTCTAAAGGAATGTGCATTAGTTGAGATAGTGGATAGGTAAGAAGTCAACTATGACTTTTACAAAATATTAGATGTATGATTATATGACTTAACATACATGATAAATGATGTAGGGATATGAACTTATACATATTAACAAAACTTATATTTAAACCTATAAGACACCAAATGACTCTAGTGGTGCTTGAACGAAAGTACAAGAATTTAATATGTTAAGGTACATAATGTATATTGAGCATAGATGAGAGTTAGTTTAATATGTACTAATGCATAAATACATGATATACCTATTCTAAAATGATTTTAGTAGCCTATATGATACATGCTTATTCTTAAATAGAGCATATGTAATGGTTCTAGTAGTTTAAATGATGCATAGGTGCATGACATACCTATTCTAGATGTTATGGGATGTAATATGATGTACGACATATTTTAATAATACATGTGTGATGCATAACATGTGCCAATTTAGGGTGTGCTTATATCTAGATGAGGTGATGAAAATGTTTCTAATGTTGTATTTTGTGCATGCATAAGTGAAAGCATAAGAATCTTATAGGGTGTTAATATACATATGCATGAAAAGAGAAGATAGGCTTTTACAAAATATTAGCTTAGAATGTTAGCTAGATATATGTACACAAAACCCCTATATGAAGATGTATGATTCAAAGTGTAAATGCATGATATGGATATGCATAAATAGGCATGGTTTGTGACTACAAGTTATAGGCCTACAATATATGTGTATTTAAGTTCTATGTGGGTGAAGCACTAAACCTACATATGTGATTAAGCCATTTTTTCTAGGTAGGCCTACCTAAGTATCCTAAAATTAGGCTTAGGCCAAACTATTATGTGACACCCTTAACCCGATCCGATCACCGGACCCGAGTAGGGTGCAGCACACAAATGATATCTGAACTAAGCTTATGGAAAGCCATTATAATTCAAAAACCTTATTATTAACATTAAAACATTTTCACATGCGTAGTGTTACAAAAAAAATGGATTTTCAAAAATAGTTTTTGAAAGTTCACTATTAAGGTCATTATGCCAAAATTTCAACAGCATAACAGCTATATTGGGTACTATCTTAAATAGTAACCTATAGTAAAACAATACTTCTAATATATCCCACACATCTCATCCACATCTAAGTCTATCTGACCCTTCAACACAAACTCAATCTTAGCATTTATTAGGCATGCAATAGGAAGAGATATTATGCAAGTCATACAACATCGTACAATCTTAAATAAAAAGTTTTAATACTATTTAAAAGAGTTACAAAACTTATTTACATCACAAATTAGGCCCAATCCCTTAATCACACAAAAGTGCTACAAATAATAGTTGTATCACATTATCATACTAAAATAAGTAAAACACCAAAAGAAGTTTCTCTTGATCAATCTGCTGATATTGAGGCTTTGACTCTAATCTACTCTTTTTAACCTAGGTACCATCAAAATAAAATGAAGTGCTAAGCAAATGCTTAGCGGTGTGTTTATTATAACATACGTGTTATTACATGCATTTAATGCATTAATATCAATCCAATTGAAAGAACATTGTTTAATGATCATGCATATACTAGTCATACCAAATGATGTAAGACAAAGTATAACTATAAACATATAACAACAAGAATTGCAAAGATAACTCATGTATATTAGTCATATAAATTTGTACAAAAAAACATTCTTGCTTGAAACTTTATTTTAATTGATACCTTATCACATTGTTAACTTATGTCTTAATGGTTAAAACATGCCCACACCAAAGACACAATTATCCAAAACTAGATAACAAGATTAATGATTTCTAAAGGCCAAAATGGATTCAAAGATCATAATAGGACATGAAGTTATAAACTGGAGCCAAAGGTTATAAATTAGACATAAAGGTTAAAAATGCACTCGAGGGTACACTAGCAGCTGCTAAAACTCCTTATTGACTAATTAACCATCCAATATAGGTTGTCTAATCATATGGGGCACTATCGACCTTAATTATTTCACATTTTTAATATTTATTTACAACATTTTCATAAAGATTTAAAGTTCATATATCTTATTTAACCATTTACATAGGCTTAAACACATCACATGATCATGTCATCATATTATGACTAAATCTTAACTCATAAGGATATAATGTGCTCAAACACCACATGGACCTCAAAGGGCTAGTCAGCTATAGCCTAGCATACACATAATTATGTGCTAATTAGCTTAATAAACCACTCTTAAGAATAGATCCCCTTATAAACATCTTGCTAGTTCCATAGTTTCATACCATTATAGAGAATATAATCATGTAATGTATAATACACATACACATCATATCTTACATCTATATGCATTTTAATGGTAAAAGATCAAATAAATAACCTCATTCTTGTGCATGAATCATGACTTAGTAAAGGCACACATAATTAAGCTGACATGGTGAAACCTATATCATCCAACACATAATGAACCATCATAAACTTCTAGCACAATATTAACCTAACTATTTAACAATTATGTAAATAATATTTAGGAATCATATAAGGTATGAAATGAGTTCATCACCACCCACCAACTCTAAGAGGCATTTGGCCTTATCACAACACACATGCAATATAATTGAAACATCCTAATCCATCATATTAAGCATCTCAAAAGATTAAGCAAACCATCAATTAGCACATACACTAATTATGCCTATTATACCAATTACTTATTAATTACATAAATTAAAAAGAACATATGTACACAACAATCATGAGGCATTTAGCCTCTCCTCAAGCCATAATCATATCATCTAAAAAATGCTCAAAAACTTAACTTAGGCATCTCATAATATTAAACATGCTATTAAACATAACATATACAAACATAACAATTCACATTTATTACACATACAAGTATTAACATTCATTATATCACCAAATTCCCATTAAATGCATATATTAAGAAGAACAAACATACCAAAAGAATCAAAATACACCATCGAAGCTCGATTAAGCCTTCTCCTTGCCTTTCTTACTTTGCAACTCATTTTCCTTTAGGAAAACAAATAGGCTCATTACAAAAAAAAATCTATATAAAATCATATAATGCTTTAAAAATAAAACCAACATTATAAAACATCTCTTGGGCACCCTAAAAACCTTAGAAAAATTATAAAACCTAAAAATTCTTACCTGATTGAAAATTGGTTACTATTCACTCTATAGCAAAATATTACAAAATAGCTAAAATCTTCTTGATTTCTCACTTCAATAGAGGTCTAAGGGTCATGGAGGTGATACTTGATGGCTTGAATAAGGAAAAACAATGGTAGATAGAAGGAAGAAGAAGAAGAAGAAGAAGAAAAAGCTTGGTGTTAGAGCTTCATTGGCATTAACACTTGATAGAGGAAGAAGAAAATGTTTGTTGCTACCATTATTCACTTTTTGACTATTTTAAAGACCCAATTTGACCTTTGACTTGGTCAAAGTGATAAATGGAAAAGATCACTTGACCGTTGGATGGTCCCCCTTTCTATACCTTGTTTCCATCCTTTTTAAACCCTTAATTACCACTCTTAAAACCTCATAAAATTGTCCTAACATGATTAATGAACCTCGAGAAAACATAGCTTAAAAATTAAGAAAAATTAAAATTAAAATCACATTTTAATAAATACTCGATTTTGATAAAAGTACATCTTGATATTTTAAAATTCTAATTCCAGTGCCAATAGTCTATTTGGAATATTTCAGTATCAAGTTGTATTGATCCCAAAATTTTTTGAGCAAAAATTAAATATTTTATAATTTAGCTAAAACTAGATCACTATTGACGTGACATTGTCATAAAATATTAACTGTCATTTTTAACCATCTAAATGACTTCAGATTGACTCCAAATTTTTCCCATAATTATATTATGACTAACACTTTCATTCACTAAGATTATTGTGACCTGAGTCTCGAGAAACAATATTCACCCTAGGAAATATTATTCATAAGTCTGGATTTTTAGGATATTACATGTTTCATATTTAAAATGTATACAAGAGAAATAAACTAGGATATTAGACATTGTTTAAGTCTTATTTAAATGAAATTAGGTTAAGCCTATCCAAATAATGGACTTGGTCAAATGTTAAACAAGGTTTAATGCAACAAGCCCATTTCACATTCATAATAATAATGCTAACAACTAGGGAGAGTTACTAGGTTCACTATGTAGACTTTTAGTTTGGTTTTAAAGACTTAATGGCTCCCACAATTAGGGGGTCCCTCCTAATGGATCTTTCTAATCAAGGGTAAACTGGCCGATTAGTTCACCACTTGATATACCCGAAGGCACAAGGCTTGTGAATGATAGATATGCTAGCAATCCCACAAGTTAGAGTAAAAAAGGGATTCATGGTTCACAACACCATATAGGGTAATACGGATGTAGTTATAAAGGATAAAATGCAAATGATGTTAACAAAATAAGAAAAGGCACATTACATATTCATGAGATATATGGTACACAACAAGCACTCATTCCAACCTTATTACTCCTACTAAAGGTAAAATGTATTTCTATTCTAGCTAGGGTTTCAATTCATACATCAATTGGGACATATGAATTCTACTAATGGCATGCTACATATTAAATTTGAATTCTAGCTAGTTGGGTTTATTTGAATTAAATTGTAACCTTATCTCTATATAACACCTGAAAAATCCCGACTTTATGAATAGCATTTTCCTAGGATGAATAGTCCTCCTAAGACTTAGGGTGCACTAAAGTTACTAAATGAAAGTAATAGTCATAGATTAATTTTAGGCAAAGTTTGAAATGAATCAGAGTTTATTTCATTAGTTAAAAATGCTAAAAAACTTTTTACGGTAATATCTTAAGAATAGTAACAAAGGCAAAGTTGAATCATAAATAATTTTCAAAGTTGTTGAGAAAATTATAAAACCTATACAACTTAATACTCTAAAATTGCAACGAGTCCAATGGCAATAGAATCGAAATTTTTAGTGGTCGGGAAGTATTTTTAGTAAAATTGGGTTTTAGGAAAATTAGCTTTTTTAATTTTGATTTTTGCAATTTTCAAGGTACTATTTTTAGAGACGTATGGAGTTATTAATTTACTTAATTTTTGAAAGAAAAATTAGAGGAAAAAATGGTTGGTTCAATTTTTAAAATAATAAAAAGAAGGAAAGAAAGAATTATTTTTCATCAAAATTCCTACACCTATATAATTCAAAATCCTTTTAGTTGGTCAACTATTGAATAATGCCAACATCTCTTCCCTTCTTCTCTCCATCCAACTGACACCTTCCCCTCTCTATCCCCATTTTCAATTTTTCATTTCTCCCTTAATTTGTCAAATCATGCCATGAAATTTGAATGGCAGCCCTTTCATGATCTCTAAGCATAGTAAGAAGTGGAATTTTGTGAAATTGTTGGACAGAAAGCTCGATTTAACAACCTAATAAATAATACCATTTTTCATTCGAGTAAGTTTTTCTAAACTCTGACATTTTTCCCTTATTTCATGAGTGCCCAAGAGTAGTTCTAAGTAATCGATTTTAATTTTTATCCACCATCTGATTTTATTTGAATTTTAATAAATCAAATCTATATTCCATAGTTAAGTAGGGTGACAAACAGAGAGATAAAAGGAAGGAGAAGGCATGACCAAACCTTGACTGTGCATTTTGACCTATAAAGTAAGTGTAGTTGTTATAATATGTGTAATAAAAGTAATGCCCTAAGTGTATGTGTGTATGAATGAGAAAGAATGTTATGAGACATGGGAATTTAATGATTTAATGAAGTGAATTAATGATAATGCCATCATTTTACATGCCTTTTGA
>CANXYI011755769.1:0-15989 GCA_948208565.1 Hura crepitans
CACCTTATTAATCCCTTATTTCCACTTGTATAGCCAAGATTTATCATGATACTATTTAATTCAATGGCCAAAAAATTCTCCCTACACCATTATTTCTCCATTTTTCCTTAAATATGCACATTTAATTCAATTTATTTTCCTAAATATTCTTTCAATAGGTCCTATGTTAATAAAATTATAACACTATAATTTTTGGATTCCTTAGAATTTTTGACCATTAGAATGTGCCACTTTCATATTTTTTAGCATAATTATGAAATTTTCCATTCAGCTTTAAAGGGTTTACTATTCATATTGCATCATAAATCTAGATTTTAATTTCAACTTTTAACCTCCTATATAACCTCAAATGCTTTCAAATTTCACCATAATGTATTTTGTAATTTACACTAATTTATGGCCTAATAATCTCACATCGGGCATGGAATGAACTATTCATGACCTAGTGTCACTATTCACTAAGATTGTGTCCTGAACCTTGTTCTTTTCATAGTTTCATGTGTTCTACATACCACATTCATATTGGCCACCCCTTCACACCTATTCTACTCAACATAGAGCTTTTAAATTTTCATTTCCAATTTTGCCCCTGACTTTTACACTAAATTACTATTTGCTCTTGGGTGATTTTTCACCCCGTATTTCACACTAACATCTGTACATCTATTTCACTCCAATATTTTCTTTTAATTCCTATTTTATCCTTATGAAAAATTAGACCAAAAGTTGGGACATGACATGGAAGACCTTGGTGAAGCAACTAACATATTAGGGATTTAGATCTATAGAGATAGATCCAATAGGTTGATTAGTCTTTCATACTCTACATACATATACAAGATGCTAAAAAGGTTTAGCATGAATCTCTCTAAGAAAAGGAATCAATCCAGTGACTCATAAAAGGATCCTTTCTAAGTTTATATGTCCTAAGACATAAGAGGAGAAAGAATGCATGAGTAGAATCCCATATGCCTTAGCCATAGGATCTATCATGTATGTTATGTTATGTATTAGACCTGATGTAGCATTTGCTCTAAGTGTCATGAACAGATTCCAATCTAACTATAGAGAGGAAAATTAGGTGGCTATCAAGAATATCCTTAAGAACTTGAGAAGAACTAAGGATTTTTTTCTTGGCATATGAAGAAGGGGATTTCAAGTAAGCGAGTATACGAATGCCAGCTTTTAGTCTAATAAAGATGAATGCAAATCCTAGTCAAGTTTTGTATACTTATTTGTAAGAGGTATAGTTAGTTGGAAGAGTTCTAAACATGATACCACTATAGACTCAACAACTAAAGTAGAGTACATTGTAGCTTCTAATATAGCTAAAGAAATAGTATGGATTAAGAAGTTCATTAGTGAACTAGCAGTGGTACCAACCATTGATGACCCAATACCTTTGTATTATGGCAACAATAGGCTATTGCACAAGCTAAGGAATCACAGTCTGACCAATAATCTAAGCATGTATTCAGGCATTACCATCTCATTAAAGAGATAGTAGTGAGGCAAAATGTAATGATTGAAAGAGTCCCCACTGATAAGAACATTGTTGATCCTCTCACTAAGGCACTATCTCATAATAGATTTGAACTCTATATGAATAATACAAGTGTTAGATAAATAGGAGATTGGCTCTAATGCAAGTAGGGGATTGTTAGAAGTTTACCCTAAAGCTTGTATGTAATAGGGATATTTTGTGTACATAATAAACCTTGATTTATAATAAAAGGCATTCTTTATTACTATAGTGCTTATGTTAATTCATTTGCTTGATATGATCTTAAACTATGTAATAAAGTCTTAGGTACATTCATAATACAAAGGAAATTATGAAGTGATCGTAATATGAGATTCTTGTTGTATGCAAATGTAAAATGCCAAAACTATCCCTAGTCATAGTATTAATAAGATAGAACATTGTAAATGAGAATAGACTAGCATATGCTATTCTCTTTGACCTAGTCAAATAGTAGTTCTCATAAACAACAAGCATGATAATGGTTAGAGATAACATGAGGATGCTTGTTTGAGAAACAAGTTTATTGGAGGCCTGACATGAGAATGTTCACATGGATAAATAATTTATATTAGTGAAACAGTCTCATCATATCAGTTGGGCAAGTATCTTATAACTTGAGATCACTAAGGTTATTTTAAGTATAGAGAATTGACTTCAGTCTTTTACATTGCCGTGATGTATACATAACTTGGTGATTGGGTATGGTTTGAAATTCTTTAAGGTACTTGAGTGAACAATGAAGGATTCACCACCTCATATTACATTAGGGGTGTTTATCTCACTGTTTTGATATGCCTTTATTATGAGAATCTTTGGCCAAAGTAAAATGCTAGTGTGAATGAGGTTCACAAAGGCATTTTGGAATAAAGGAATAAATATTAAAACTAAAATATTTTGTGCTTAATTTAACATATCTAAACAAGCATTGAGTTGATACATGTCTATACTCAAACTTAAATGAGATAAAGTATGGTTAAAAGATGAATTACATGGTAACTATTTTATGAAAGGGTTGACTTAAACCACTTGACAGTTTTAACACTTGGGTAGTCTTAATGTGTGGCTAAAGATTGCTCTATGCTTTTACATAAATGGATAATTGATTGAGATTCGATTATTAGACCAATTGGATAAAACCATAAGAATCCCAATTGGACTAGGACTCTTGTCCACTGTGTATTGCCAATGTTCTTTAGAAACCCATAATATCATACATTGAATGAAGCAAATTAATAAGGAGAAAGTATAAAGTATTTACTAACATGGGAAATTATTAAATAAGAAGAAATAAAATGAGAAGGCTTGTTGGTCTTGGAGCCCAAGAGAAAAGCTTAAAACATTAATTAAGTTTTAATTAAACGTTTTAAATGACTAGGTCAAAATTAGGCCTTTTAATTAATTAATTAAAATTCCATTTTTTGTTTAGACTTTTAGGGGTTTAAGGGCTGAAAAATCTGACCTATTAGTGAATGAAAAGGGTATAAAACCCTTTTAAAGTTGTTCATAATAGAAAAGCCATAATATAGAGAAAAGTTATCTACCGTTATAGCAAATTCACCTTCTTTTGAGCCTTCTCCTTCTTATTCCTTCTTCAATTTTATTTCTTACTAGCACCTATAAATAAAATTCACTTTTGCACCTCTTGGAGAGTTCTCATTGAATTTGCTACTAGTGTGGATACCTTAGAGGTGTTCTTAAGAGTATCATTGTGGTTTACGATAAGCTAATGAGGTGAAAAGCTGCAAATTGGAATTGCGTAGAGAATTTATAGTAAATTTTTATTCTGTGATTTCTTTCATTTTTTGTTTTTCAATTTTTTTATGTTCTAACCTTTGCTTGGGTTTAATGGATGTTTAATTTTTGTTGTGTATGAGTCCATAGGAATCGACACTTAAACACAAGCACAAATATTATAAGGGGCAAGTAAAAGATTTAAGAGTTTATCAATGTGGATAATGAGTCAAAATAGATCCTAGGTATAAAGAACAAGTTGGGATACAGGAATCTAATTAGGATTAAGAACTACGCTTCCATAGGTAGTGTTGCTCGTGCTAGTAGAGAAATCTATCCTTTATATGATCAGTGCCATATAAGACACCAAGGCATGTGCAAAAAGAAAGTCATATGCTTGTTTTAGGCATAAATCTTTAGAGTATTTCATGAAGGATTCTCCTCAAGGAAATATGGGGATAATTACACCATCTAAGATATTAGGATTGGGTTTCCAGAGAAGTAAATGAAAAGGCAAGGGAGAGGCTAGTATGGTTAGTTATAAAGCTCTATCAATGACAATAGATAGGCTAAAGTCTAGAGCACCAGCTAGAGTTTATGCTATTAAAGAAGGGAGAACCCAAATGCTCTCGAGGTTATTAAAGATACTTTTTGTATTTTAAGGATTGATGTGCATGCTTTAATTTTTCTAGAATCAGTTCATTCATATATTTATGTACATGTAAAAGTTAGAGATCAAAGGTTAACTAAAGCTTTAGCATATGATATGATAGTGACAAACCCTATAAGAGATAGTGTTTTATGAATCAAATAGCTACGGAATGTCTATTAAAAGTGAGTGGGAAATAGTTTCTAAGAGATTTCATTAGGTTGCCTTTTAAAGAATTTGATATGATTTTGGGAATGGATTGGTTATTGAGGCAATAAGTTGTGGTTAATTGTAAAACTAAAAAAAGTTACACTTATGTCTAGTGATAGTGAAAAGATTATCATTCAAAGAGAGTGATTTAGACTAAGTTCCAATCTTATATCAACCTCTACAACTAAAAAATGGATGAGGAAAGGATGTGTAGCTTATTTGGCATGTGTTTTGGAACCAAAGAAGAAGGATTTTAATGTAATTGATATACCTACAATATGTGACTTTTCTAAGGTGTTTTTAGAAGAGTAACTAGGATTACCACCAAATAAAGAAGTTGACTTTAGTATTGAGACTATGTCTAGTACAACATTTACCTATATTACTCCTTATCGAATAGATCATATAGAATTGAAAGAGTTAAACGTGCAATTGCTAGAGTTATTTGATAAGGGATTTATCTGCCCTAGTGTATCTTTATAAGGGGCTCTAGTGTTGTTTATAAAGAAGAATGATTGGACTTCAAGGTTATGTATTGATTATAGATAGTTTAATAAAGTGATTATAAAGAATAAATATTGATTACCTAGGATTAATAATTTGTTTGATCATGTAACACCTTTACCTGATTCCTGAAGTAACCAGATAAGAATGCCACTTCCCATCGGTCACCCATCTTATTTCTTCCCTAGCCTTCATTCATTTAACACTTATAAACCCTATTGAACTTGGTGATATATCTTAATTGTTTATCTATTATTACACATCATTACCCTAATATTAGATATATTATTTTGATAAAAATAGTCTATGTAATTGAAAAACAAATTTATAGAAAATCGAGTAGCATAATGGCTACCTAGGTTAAAAACCAAAAATTTTTTTCTATAGAAAAACACTTCTATGAATCATCATACACGATCCAACCATCATTTAGACCCATCTGGTCCTTCATATCAATAATCATAGCACACATCCAAAAGCAACACAGGGTCTTAGACCCACAATATATATAAAAGCATTCATATATGCATTCTAGCATTTATATACATATTAGCATACATTAAGTTAAAACGTGCTAGTTATCCTTTATAGACCATATTTTATTACAAAACTATTCATGTTCTATTATGTTCCCAAACCTCTACATCTATTTACATTATTTCTCAACTTCTATATAGACAAAAATAGATAGAAAATTTACCCCAAAAATACTAGTTGTTCGCAACACTGAAGCTTTGAAGCTGTACAGCTAAACTATCTACAACTTGTGCATCGAGATGTTGATACACTGAGTATAAACTTAGTGGTGAATTTGATATAATATATGCATGTACCGCATGCAATAAGGCAACAAGCACACATACACAATGCATATAGTAATGTCACACAAAATAATTTACTTCTTTTTCTCTTTCACTATTTTTAAAAATTAGCAATGTAAACTTGTGTCCTAATTATACTAGCTATCCATAATTCTCATTCTTTTATTCATTTATCTATTCAAGGCCCATACTGAAAGACTACGTCAAAGTACATTGGATAGTGGAATACAAGTTATGTAGCGGCTGGCATTTAAGACTTTGATAGCTACACCTACCAACTCCACCTAATAGTAGGGATTAGTTTTGCATAACCTCCTAAATCAATGTGGTAGGGATTAGTCTAACAAAGACCTCTGAACATACAATCCTCAATAATACAAAGGTGGATAATAGGGATCAGTCCCGTGGGACCTCCCAAATCCATAATAATAGGTAACAGAGATCAGTCCTATGGGACCTCCCAATACTTGGTAGGCAGGGCTCAATATCAAAACCTCAATGCCTGCACTGCACCTGCCATTATAAATAAATTCACACATATTGTTCTAGAAGGACTAAACCTAACAACTGCTTTATTCCCTAGTTGACTGATCAACCCATCAGTGGGTGTATAACTAATATGGGTCATTATCTAAATATTAATTTAATCCTTCAATTATAGGTTATTCGTCAAGTTTACAAGTCATGTTACTATTCATTTGGTTATTTTTATAACCACAATTCTCATTACAATATTTATATATTCTTCACTATTTTATATGATCACAATTGCTCATATTCTTTATCAATTGCATTCTTAGGTATTTCTCCATTCCATGTCACTTTCTTTTTTCCAAAAAAAGATTACTTTCACATTTATACATATTTGTCATTTTTCATCGCATATTTATGTTATTTATGCATTTCAATCAAGCATTCCTCATATCACCATATTTGGATATTTCATGTCCATTTTTACTTCAAAATCATGCCATTAATTCACTAAATACACAAGTACACTCACACTTGGCATAAAGACACCATTCAGCCAACCCAAAGGCACACATATTCACATTGATTTCTTTCTATTTCACCTCACTTTTAGGCCTCTCATACATGTATTAACCACATTCATTAAACATGTTTCATTATTACACACACTTACACACTTATTACCTAATTCCATGCACACTTTTCATGCAATTTATGGCACATAAATACACACACATACATTTATATCAAATTCACAAATCTATTAGTGATTAAACACCCTTGTCCACCATTTTACTCTTTGGAATTGCCTTGTTCCTTCACTTCTCTTTCTTTTCCTAAACATAAAAAATTTTCACTTTAGAAAAATACTATACAACTCCAAATTAAATTCTATCAACATGGTTAATCTTATAATGCTTCATACTACCTAGAAATAAAAAAAATTGGGTTATGAACACTTACACAATAAGGTCACATTATTCATCAAGTGTCAATAGCTTTCTTCTAAGGCCTTATTTCTAAATTTTACAACTTAGAATGGCTTTCTTGGGTCATTAAGGTAAATTTCCATATGTAGTTTGGCATAATTGGGTAAGAATTGAGTGAGTTAAGGAAGAAAAAAGAGAGGAGAGAGAAGACACCATTGGCATCAGCCAAAGAGGAGTATAAGGGGAGAAAGGTGACTTGGCACATGTGGCACCCCCACATGTGCTAGGTAATTTATATTAAGTGTGTTTGTGGCTTGAATCATGACATGTAGTGATCTAATAGTAAATTTTATCTTAATTTTCTTTTGAACTTCAAAAATTCAAAATAAATTTTCAACACCTCTAAAAATCATGATTTCAGTGGCATAAATCCTCGATAATGCCCATTGAAGGCCCCGTAAAATTTTGGGTCAAAATTCCATAAACAAGTAAGTTATTATTCACTTGTGTAAACTAAAAATTCCAAATAAATATTAAATGACCTCAGAATATTAAAATTCCTTCGTCAATAGACTTATTGGAATTTTTGACCTTGAGGGTATGATATTTTCAGGTCTATTTAGACACATCCAGGACTATTCCTCACACAAACATAACTAAAGTCACTATTCACTAGTTCTTAGCCCAAAATGATTTATTGGTTCTACTAAAAGTTTTAATTATTTCATTTTCATCATTTTATGGCCCATTAAAGTTTTATGAGCAGTATTCACCCCTTTAAGGCATCACGAGATGTCCTAGCTTCTCAAAAACACTATTCATGCCTCACAAGTACTGTTCATAAAATTGAGTTTCACGAGCATCATAGATCAACTAAAAAGAGCTAGCGTATTTTATAAGATAGATATGAGATTAGGGTATTACCAGTTAAAGGTGTAGGAATTTGATGTTTTTATTACTGTATTTAGAGCTAGATATAGACACTAGGAGTTTTAAGTCATGCCATTTTGGTTTACTAATGCTTTAGTTGCTTTTTATGGACCTGATGAACATGATATTTCATCTATAAATTGAGCAATTTGTAATAATATTTATGTAACACGCCTATTCTCAAATGAACTAGATAAGGAATGCTACTTCCCACTAGTCACCCATCCTTCGATTTCCCAAAGTTGCATTCATTTAACACTTATGACATCATTTATTTCATTTATCAATTCGGGGTGTTTCCTTGATATTTCTATATGACCCTCTAATACTAGCTATATTTGAATGATAAAAATTGATTTTATGTCTATTATCCATCTTATAGAAATCTAAGTAGCATGACAGCTACCTGAGTGAATAATAATAAATTTTAACCTATGAAAAACACTTCTAAAATCATCATATTCACTTTTCACGACTCTTTGACCCTTCTAATCCTCCAATCATTCAATCAACCATAATCACTTAATAAACACAGCCATCACAGTGTCTCAGACCCACCATACTCAATAGCAACACAGTTATAACAATAAAGTACTCAGGCATATATTACTTTAGTCACACTAACCATAAGAAACTTAAAGTACATATGCATATTAATTGACATCTTATGTGTCCATTCCCACTTATACACACAAATGCCAATTCTAACCATCTAAGGTACAAAAATTATACCCTTATACCCTCAAAAGTTTTGATCTACTACATTGCAAAATGCTAAGGCTAAGCTGCTAAACTATCTACAACCTGCACATCAAAATACCAATATACTAAGTATAAAACTCAGTGGTGAATTTAATGCAATAAGTGAATGTCATGCATACATCCATGCATCATACATGTTATGAACTCATTGTGCCATACATAGAGTTACTTTATTAAAATAACATTAATTTAATTAATAAGCTCTTTATTTAATTACCAGTGACATACCAATGAATTAATTTTTCCTTGTTTTCATTAAGTGACAGTTATCTATGTTTAACATCATCAATCCATTATTGTAATTATTCATTACATTCATTTCTATATTCAGGCCTATACTAGAAAGATGATGCTTAAAGGCATTGGATAAAAAGGGAATCTAGGCTGTGTAGTGGCTTACAATTTTGATAGGTGCACATACCTATTACGGTGGCCCTATCTTGGACCTCAATGGCTGCACCTACCTGATGAAATGGCCTATATCAGGAACTCAGTAGCTTCACCCACCTAATGCAATGGCCTACATTAAGACCTCGATAGCTAAACTTGCCTAGTGCAATAGCCTACATTAGGACCTTGACAACTAAACTTACTTAGTGCAGTGGACCAATATCAGGACCTCGGTAGCTACACCTACTTAGTGTAGTGGCCCAATATCAAGACCTCGGTGGCTACACCCACTTACACAATCACATAAGCAATGGCTTAGAAGGACAAATACCCCTAGTAGCTGCTAACTCTTTAATTGATCAATCAACCCATCCAGCGTGTGTTTAACTAATAGGCCAACTCAACTTATTAATTATAGGTCATTTTATCAACTTAACATTGATATTCACATCACATAGTTTTAGGTCATTTTACAAAAAATATACTATTCATTTAGTCATAGGCACCATTCATTTAGTCATAGGCACCATTCATTTGGTCATTTTTTTCATGTCTCACTTAGCATAATTACATTTTCCATCATGCCATACTATTATCACCACATTCCACTTTTATCCACCATGAAATGTTCTCATGTTTAACATGGTTCTTTCATTGTGTACATGTACATTAGGTCACCAAATTACATATTACATTACATACTAAAATATGCTATTAATCTTCTCTATAATGCACACGCTTTATAATTAAATGAACTCCACATTTAACTTACTATTCATAAAACCTCGATTTATAAGTGTTACACTTCTTCCCCTTCTATGTAATTTAGTCCTCAAAATTGCCTAGTGAAAATAGGTGTGGGTACTAAGCCTTCATTTGCTCCTCACTCTCTCATGTAACCTGTTTTATATTGTGATGTTTCCATAGCACCTTAACAAATGGTATGGCTTTATTCTGTAATTATTTAACCTCTCTAGCTAGAATATGTACTGGTTCTTCCTTATAAGTTAAATCTAGCTACACTTGAATTTCTTCAATAGGTATTACATGAGATAGATCATATATGAACCACCTAAGCATCGATACATGCAATGTATCATGAATCTATTATAATTTAGGTGGTAAAGCTAGTCTATATGTCAATGGCCTCGTACATTCTATAATCTGATAAGGACCAATGAATCTAAGACTAAGCTTCCCTTTCTTGCCTAATATGAGTATCTTCTTCCACAGTGATAACTTTAAGAATACTCTTTTGTCCACTTCATATTCAATATTCAAATTAGCTTATGATTTATGGCAGTTTGTGGTAGCTTTTAATCTCTCTTATGATCTTGACCTTATATTCTGTATCTTTGATTAAATCGGGTCCTATAATCTTACTTTCACCTACTTTGCTCCAGCAAAGAGGAGTTATGCATCTTCTACCATACAATACCTCATAAGGTGCCATACCTAAACTGCTTTGATGGCTGTTGTTGTATGCAAACTCAACAAAAGACAAGTACTGGTCCCAACTCCCTTCAAACTCTAAAGCACAACTATGTAACATATCTTTTAGTACTTGTATCACTCATTTTGGCTACCTATTTGTTTGAGGATGAAAAGCTATACTCTATGTTAATTGAGTACCAAGAGCTTCATGTAACTTCTTCCAAAATCTAGAGGTAAATCATAGGCCTTGATTAGAAATAATTGCTACTGGCACTCTATGCAGTCTCACAATTTCATCAATGTACAATTGTGTGAGCTTATCTAGAGAATATTCTATCCTCATAGAGATAAAATGAGCTATCTTAGTCAACCTATCCATAATTACCTATGCAACATCACACTTGCTTCTAGTCATCGGTAGTCCCATCACAAAGTCTATAATAACTTTCTCCTATTTTCATTCTGGTATTTCTATTAGATGTAGTAATCTAGAAAGAACTTTATGTTCGACTTTCACCTATTGACATGTCAAACATTTAGCCACATGTTTCACTACATCACATTTCATTCCTAGCCATTAGTATTGCAATTTTAGATTTAAGTACATTTTTATGCTTTTTAGATTATGGAATAAGAAGCTTCATGTGCCTCCATCAAAATTTGCATTCTCAGCTCCTTTTATCAGGCATACATAACCTATCATGATAGTACAAGCATCCATCTTCTCCTAATTGAAACTCAACAACCTTCCCCTCTTTGACTTTACTTATGGTTCATACAAGTTGTTCATCTCGTGCCTATGCCTCTTTTATCTATTTCTTGAAATTAGGCTTGATTTGCAGTTCAGCTAAAATAACATCCTTCTTTATGTACTCCATTTTAATAGTCATCGCTCTCATAGTAGCCATGAACTTCTAACTTAATGCATTTGCCACTACATTTGCCTTTCTTGAGTGATAATCTATCAAGTAGTTATAATCCTTTATCAATTCTGACTAACGTCACTGCCTTAAGGTTAACTCCTTCTATGTAAAGAGATATTTAAGAATTTTATAATCTATATAGATGTAGCATTTCTCACCATATAAGTGATGTCTCCAAATTTTTAGTGTGAAGGTAGTGGCAGCTAACTCCAAGTCATGAGTAGGATAATTCTTCTCATGTGGCTTCAATTGTCTGAAAGCATAAGCTATCACTTTACCTTCTTTCATCAATACATACCCTAATCCATTATGTGATACATCATTGTAAATGACAAAATCTTTCCCTTGTTTAGGTTAAGTGATGATTGGGGCCTTTGTCAACATGGACTTTAATTTATCAAAGCCCCTTTGACATTTATCATCCCATTCAAATCTTACATCTTTCCTCAACAGTTGGGGTAATGGAGCTGTAATTATTAAGAAACCCTTCACAAACCTTCTATAGTATCTATCCAATCCTAGGAAGCTTCATATCTCAATTACATTCCTAAGAGGTTTTTACTCTAACATGGCTTTAACCTTGCTGGGATAATCTCTAATGCTTTCTGTTGAAATAATATGGCCTAGAAAGGCTACGTCATTTAGCTAAAACTCACATTTACTTAATTTAGCATATAGTTACTTCTCTCTTAAAGTCTACAACACAATTCTAAGATATTGCTCATGCTCTTCTCAAGTCTTAGAATAAACCAAGATGTCATTAATAAACACCACTACAAACTTGTCTAGATGTGGTTTAAAAATCCTATTCATCAGGTCCATAAAGTCTGCTGGGGCATTAGTGAGTCTAAAAGGCATCACTAGTAACTCATAATGCCTATATCTAGTTCTAAAAGTGGTTTTAGGAATATTAAACTCTTTAATCTACAATTGATGGTACCTTAATCTCAAGTCTATCTTAGAAAAGACACTAGCACTTCTGATTTGGTAAAAAAGATCATCAATTCTAGGTAACAAATATTTATTCTTTACCATCACCTTATTTAGTTGCCTATAGTCAATACATAATCGAGGTAATCCATCTTTTTTCTTTAAAAATAGCACAAGTGCTCCCTAAGGTGAAGTACTCAATCTAATCAAATCTTTATCTATCAATTCCTACAACTGTACCTTCAATTCCTTTAATTTTGCAAGTCCTATCCGATAAAGAGTGATAGATATAGGTGTTGTACTAGGATACACTTTGATCTCAAAGTCAAGCTCTTGCTATGGAGGTAATGCTAGTAACTCTTCTAGGAAGACATCAGGAAATTCTAACATTACTAGAATTTGTTCAAGGCTGGGTATGGAATTACTGGTGTCAACCATATGGGCTAAATAGGCTTTACATCCTTTATGGATAAGTTGTCTAACTGCAATAGCTAAAATGATGTTATCCAAGGAATTTCTCTCACCTACTACAGTCACTTCATGTCCTTCGACTATCCTAAGGGTAAGCCTCTTATATTTATAATCAACTATTGCTCAGTGTTTTGACAACCAATCCATACCCAAAATAATATCAAATTTGTGAAAAGGAAGTTTAATAAGGTCTATAAGGAATAGCTGATCCTAAATAGCCAAAGGATAGTATCTATATATCTTATTCACTATCACACTATGTCCAATTAGGTTTCTAACTTAAATATCTATGTCTATAAGCTCTAGTTCTAATGCTCTATCTCATGCTTGTGTAATACAAATATAGTAGTAGGTTGATTGTAGATCTATTAAAGTCAATATAGGTGGATCAAATAAGTAAAATGTACCGGTAATAACATCTGTAGCCTTTGCCTCCTCATGAGCTCAGGTGGCATATTGTTGTGTTAGATCTCGTGCCTTAGATCTAGTTCTCTAGCTATTGCAAGGCTAATCATCTCTATTTTATCTCTGCCCCCTATTCAATGGTGTTGTAGATGCTTATGTCTAGGTAGTTTCAGCCTACCTCTTAAGATAGTCTCTCTAGAAATGATCTTTAGCCCTATATGTTAAGCACTGTCCTACTCTTGCAAGCCTATATCACCTTTAATGTCTTTTATTACAATTCTCACAAGTCAGGGGTGTACTGCTAGTTGCTATTGCAGGGGCATTAGAGGCTTGCTGTGGAGGTCGAGGCCTAGATGTAAAAGCCTGACTTAACCTCTGTGACTAAGTTTGTCTCAAATTTTATTATACTGACTGGAACTATAGCTCTTTATCTTTTACTAGGCCTAAGTGTTAAGCTGGTCTGGCCTACTATAAATTCTTCCAAAATAACTCCCTCTTTTCCTGCACCATCTCTTCCATATCATAGGTTGCTGCCAACAATGCTAAGAAATCTCTAATATTCATAGTAGTTATCTGCATCCATAATTCTACATTGAGGCTCTTTTTAAACCTCTTGTATCTCTCTTTTTCTATACAAAGGAATTCCTTTGCATATCTGTTTAGCCGAGCAAAGTCCTTCTTGTATTCAGACACTGATCTTCTACCTTGCTTTAGGTCTAAAAACTCATGTCTCCTCTTATCCTTATATGATTTTGGTATATACCTTTTTCTAAACTCATTTAAGAAATACTCCCAAGTTATCTCAGTACCAGCTTTCCTCTTTTTCATGGTATCCCACTATTAATAGGCTTCCTCCTAGAGGAATGAAGTGGCACATTTCAAACTTTCTTCTTTTGTACATTTTAGCAACTCCAATATTCTGAGTGTCATCTCCAACCAATACTCTACTCTAGTAGCATCGTCCTCTCTAGCCTGAAAAAAGTCCATAGCTCCTATTTTCTTTACCCTTTCTAAATAAGTCTTTTATAGTGTAGCTAGTGGTGGAGGAGGTGATACAAGAGTTAGTGGAGGTGGTGGAGTTGTTGGAGAGATATGCCTCAACAAATCTACTATCTGCTATAGAAGTGCTAGGGAAGCTAAAGTCTGAGACTATGCTTGTGGCTGTGGCTAGTGTGTAGCATCACGAGGCTCCAAAGTGGATGCACTCACCTCAGGTCTATGGATTGTAGTGGGAACATGATTGGCCACTTTTTATCTTGGGTTTGGTCAGGTCTATTCACTCATCTTGAATCACTACACAGAGAAAATAACCTATCAGCCTCATGTAGTAGTGCTTTATAAGAAATATAAAATCCTTGACATTGTTACTCATTGTAGATACCCATTTTCGTCTGGGCCTTAATAAGTATATTTTACAATGAAACAGGAGGTAGGGGGTTTGTATGCTATTTATTAGTAAAGAGTTTTAAAGTGATAACGATGTTAATTAATAATTATTGTTATACTAATTCAATGTACAGTTGTTATTAATTATCAGGTTTAGGTTTTATATGCACAAGTTATTACTGAAATTAAGAAATAATATATATAGTATCTACTACAAAATAAAATTACAAAAAAAAGGGGAATAATAATTAATAATTACAAATTTGAATAAAATATAAAATCTAGTAATTATAAGATGAATAATTACAAATTAGAAATTAATTAAAATAACTATTAAATTACAAGTCAAATAAAGATAAGAAATAATTATTACAAGTTAAAATTACAACCAAAAATAATAGAAATTAATTAACTAATTACAATCCAAAAAAAAAGAATGAAAATAAAAAAACATATAAAAATGATAATAAAAGATTACAAAAGGGACTACTGGGCCAGCCCAAGCCCAGCATTCCACAGCACAAAAAGCCCCTTTGCAGCTCTTTGCAGCCCATAAATAGTAGATTTCAGCCCATCTGCAAAGCCCAAGCCCAGGCCCATCTACAAAAATAAATATCAGGAGCTATTAATACAACAGAGTAAATATACAGTTAAATTACTATTCATAAAATTACATAATTGCCATAGCAGAAGTCTATAAAAGCCCAAAAATGCAGCAAAAATAGGGAGAGGAAAAAAATTGATACAAATAGGAGAAAGTAAAAAAGAAAGAAGAGGAAAGAAAAAAAAAGGATTTGAAGAAAAAGAAAAAACAAATCTGGGCAGCAGAAAGATTACACAAAGAAGAGGAAGAAAGAGGAAGACTCAAATTTGGGCTGCAGATTTATCAAAAATATAGAAGTAGTAACAACAATCCAAAAAAGAGGCATTCATCAGAAAAACAAGGTAAAATTCTTGCTGTTATTTTCATGATTTCCTCTTGAATGGGTTAAATTTAGTTATGATTTCAACTTATCAAGGGAGTCAACTTGTATATTTATTACTATGGGAGATCTATCTTTATATGTATTATAGGAGTCAGACATGATTTTTATGGTGCATGGAGTAAGTCAACAGTGATTGAACTCTCCCTAAATATTTTGATTCTAAATGTCACAGTATAATAGATCTATACAATTAATTTGTCTAAAATCTAAGAATAATACACTATAAAACCCAACTATTCTGATCAAATAAAGGAAAATGAAACAAAATAATAAAATGCCCTCAGGTCTCAACTTATTTTCACTATCTTACTATTAGGATACCTCACCTAAAACCCATTTCTAAATGAATGGGTTAAGCTATATCGAAATAGTAGGATCTCAGAAAGTAGTAAAAAATCATAGGGCAATCAAGAATATAAAAGCTAAAAATCATGTGAAGTTTATGTTCTTATCAGATTACAAATTGGACAAGAGAGGACAGATAAAATAGGAAATAAACATATCTAGGATAAACAGTACCCAAATAGTGACT
>CANXYI011755798.1:0-10240 GCA_948208565.1 Hura crepitans
CAATCTAATTATCATAGGTAAATGAGGTTACCTCACAACTTCTTCTTTTGGCAAGTTGGTAAGGAAAAGTCCAGCATCTCCTCGCAACAGCTAAGAGAAATATGAAGCAAAAAATAAAAGAGATGAAATCTCTATAAAGGGCAAGAAAAATTATTGGATGCAGAATGAACAAGCTCACTTTAGAAACTTTGTGAATGCCTGGCCTGATTTCATCAGCAACAGAGCGGCCCAAGGCTACCTGCATTACTTTATTCGATCCAAGGAAGAACCTGAAACAATTAAAACAAACAAATATAACCACTTGTCAGCCATTCATAATCAATTGCCACATAAAATACAGACATTCAATAGGAGCTACACATATTAAGAAATCAATAGAGATGAGCTAACCACTTGGAAGTTCCTTAAAGGATGATTGAATTCAAAAAAAAAAAAAGTTTCAATCCTACAAATCCAACTCCAGAAAGAATGTTCACAACCCCCAGGTTTTGTTTTGGCTGAAATTAAACCACAAAGAAAAACAAAGCCTCCAAATCAAAAAGTGCAATCCAGGTTGCACCCACCTAATTGGTCAATTTGGAGGCCCCAGGGTAGCAATCACCAAACCTCCAAACCAAATATTCAAGTCAGAACCCCAATTCCAATCTCTTGTGATCAAAATTTGAGGTCCCAATTTTCAATTAGTACTATACACATCAGTACATCTGTATATGCCAAGAAATACCAAAGGTTGTGATATTTTCTCCGGAAATCTAAACAAAAAAGACAAACCTGCTGGTTGATTTCAGCTGCTCCCTGAACTCCTTGAACTTCAGATTTCTCATGTTCTCAAAACTAAACACATAAACCGAATTGTAAGTTTCTGCAGCCTCCCTTATAGAATTTACTATCGACTCCTTATGTTCTCTTCCCTTCTTCTTCATTTTGGTTAATGTAACTGCAAACATCATACAGCAAAATCCACCATTCATAAACAAAAACAAGTCAAAGAATTATAAAGGTGTATAAAAATAAAGACAAAAAAGGAAAATAAAGTGGACCTGTTCTGTTACGCTTTGACTTCGGCATGATTGTTATTTAAATTATACTCGAAGCACCAAATAGCAGCTCTTGCACTTCTTGTTTAGCTTTAATCAATATATAAAGACCTCCTGCAAGTTATTTTAAGTCACTAGGGGGTGAGCATTAAGGTATTCTATTAACCAGTCCATTAATAATTCTGAAAACTCCCAAGTCATAACCATAAACCTAACTGCTTAACTCCATCAACAGGACCATCTATTTTGTTTTTTACGGTCCAGTTCATAATTTTTGGTTTTTAACAAACAAAACATTTTACACATATAAACACTAATAAGATTATGCAAACTCCATTTCCTCCATTTCGACTTCTCAAAATACAAAAACACAAATGATTATTGTCAACATGACAGAAATAACTAGTTGACATAAAATTACAGCACAAATAACTAGCAAGTCCTCGATCAATAATCAACTTTGTAGCTCCCCTCCACTTAATAGAAACGTGTAATTAGCAATTACCAACATCAACAGTCCCAAATTTCAAGTATAGATGTAAACCAACTATGAAAGAATATAGCTAAAGCGAGAAAAAAAAAAGAGATAAAAAGTTTAGTTAAATCTACCAAGGAAAGAAAAAGAAAACGGAAAACAGCATAGCTCACTGGTAACCAATGAAGCCAACTTCCTATGACGTTCTAAGACGGCGGCTCGTCAAGGTTGAGGAGCGGGAGTTGAAGGGGGAGCACTTTTAACGAATCGTTAGGGCCAGAGACGTTGAGACGCGTAGAGTGAAACAGGCGGCTAGGGCAACAAGGATAAAACAGAACGGGGACTTTATAGAGTTTTTGCGCGGTTGGACTGAAATCGAAATCGACTGATCTTTGTTCACTGAAGCCCAAATCCAAACCGCAGGACCAACTAATTCCTGGGTTAATTATGAAAATGGCCTCAGGTTTTTCCCCTTTTACCTAATAATATCTGAGATTTAAAATCTTATAAATTGAATTCAAGCTTTTATATTCTATTCCAGTTTGTAGCAAGGAGAGGCATGCACAGATATTGAATCTTTTCGAAATAAATTTAAGTATTGAGGAAAAAAGCAAAAATTGAATTGTATATTGATTTTTTTTTAATCATAATTAAATTGAATTGGATTTTTAATTTTAATTTAAAATAAATTTCAATTTTTTATTAAGATTCGATATCAAACTGTACTGAAATCGAATTATACCGAAATAATCAATATTTATTTATTCACCCACATATATATGATATTATTCTTAATTAATAAAATAAAATAGCATTTTAATTATTAATAAAATAAATAATTTATAATATTAATTAATATTTTGCAATCCTTTATTAATTATTTTGAGAGAATCGTAACAATAAAATAAGTAAAAAATTTGAATAATTTTTATTTATATATTCATGTAAGTTAATAATTATGTATTAACTATTTAAAAATAATAATGCTAAAAAACTAATATAACTTTATTTTTTTATTTAATCATTATCTAAAATATATTATTTAAATTATAAATAATAAATAAAATAATTATCAAACTAAACTTTTATAATTAAATATTAGTTTATTCACAACTTTATTTCAAATGTATAACAAATTTAAGATTTTTTATAAAATAACATTTTAATTGTAGGAATATAAAATAATTTTAAATCAATCACAAAAAACAAATAATTAAGCATATAAGATGGATTTAATAATATAATAATAAATTAATATATCAATATCTATCAAATTTTGTTTTATAGATTTTGATTTCAGGGGAGTGAATTTTAAATTTTGAATTTGACACCAATAGAATAAAATATGATCAGATATTGATTATTAATATGTTTTACATGGATTTGTATTTAATTACATATAGAAAAAATATAAGACCTCTCATAATATTTTTTTATAAAAAGATGTTGCTTGATTATATAAGATATTATTAAAAACTTTACATAATTTAATATTTTTTAATTTATTTATTTTATTTTTGAATAATTATATGTATTTTAAATTTTTAATTTGATAATATAAATATTAAAGATATTATATTTTCTCGGGAATTAAAATATTATTTTTTAGAATTTAGTTATTAATACTATATTGTATTATATATGTTTAGAATCGAAAAATTGAACCAAATTGTTACAAATTTGAAACAATACAATACAAATATTTTTTTTTAATACAGTTACAAAAGTTTAATTTAAATATCTCTGTTTTTTTTTCAAAATAATACTAGATAATTCTAATTCCTGAATTAGATCAAATTATATACATCCCTAATAACTTGGATGGATCCATATATAATCATTTGAGGTACTTTTGTTTTATAAAGTTATCAAAAATAAGAATTATTAATCAATTATAAACATCAATATAGTTTATTGATATCTTTTAAATTACATTAAATTTTATTTTACATATGATAATTTACATATGATAAAATAATTTTTTATTTTAAAATATTATATAAATAATTTGATTATTATCCGTTGCTATGTATTTAATATTTTTAATTATATGTATTTTTATAAAATGTGATTAAATTATGTAATTAATTTGTCAAATATAATAATATAATTTTTATTGTAAAATTTAAAAATATTAATTTTTTATTGACATATCTTTAATTAACTTAATTGAATTTTACCATTATAAAATTAGTTCTTTTTGTATAATTTTTTTATAAATAGTTTAACAATTTTGTTCGATTATTTATTTTTAACAAATATTTTGTTGTCTCTTTTAAAATATCTCTTGATAGTTTGATACTAGTTTCCAATACATTCATTATTTTTTAATAAGCAAAATGCACAATTTTACTTATATGTATAATAAATTTAAATTTTGAATAAATATTGTTGACTCAACTGCTACAATCAGTATTTTGATGATATTTAAAAACCCTCAAAATTTCTGTGCTATATTTTTGTGTATCATTGATAATATATTTCAGGATTTTGTTCAAGTTGGAAAGCTCAAGTAAAAGAAATGGAGATCTATGAGGAAATTATGTGTCCTATGAAGATGATGTAATTTTAGGACAAATCTTCAAAAATTAAATTTGAGGATCATACACGCACATAAAACAATACTTTTAATTTATTTTTAAGAAAAATGACTTTAAAATATTTTGATAGAACTGAGTAGAAAGCAACCTAGAAAAGGCTATAGATCAACTGTGTTATAGACAGTTGCTCTAGACTCTGCTCTAGACAATAACTCAAAATTATGTTATAGACAGTTGCTCTAGACAGTGACTAACAGAGAAATAGTTACTATTGACTCTTAAAAAAATGCATCTATTGACATAATTTCTTCAAGATAAAACAAGAAAAAGCATTAGAAAACCATCCATCAAAAAGAATTGAGCTCTAGACTTATTTCTAATACTTCCACATTTATGTGCTTTATCTATTATACACTCTATTCTCAATTTTATTTATTAAATTATGCTATATTTATCTCAAAGAGGATCTTTTCTCTGTAAAATATTTTATTTTTGTTGTTTAGAGTGTGCTAAGATTAAGTGGTTAGAACTTGCATAAAAGTTTGTTTTATGTAGAAAAGCTTTGTAAGTAGTTTTTAAAGTTTGTAAGTGCCTTTGATTCTTGCAAAATAAAAGAATTAAGAAATAGTGAAAATCTCGAGTGTGCTTTTCTTGAGGAGTGAATGTAAACTTAGAATAGCCGAACCATTATAAATTCTTGATGTTAATTTTCTACTCCATTCTATATTTAATTTTCTACTTCATTCTATATCTTTGTGTGTTTGATTTCTGATACAAAAAGTTTTTTTCTCCATCCTCGAAAAAGTTCTTGTGCTTTATTAAGTCTCAAAATCAATTCCTTTAAGAAAAATTCTCAAAACTGTATTTCCACTCAATTCTCACAAAAATTCTAAGCTCTAATATATTCTATTGTGTTTAAAAAACATCATTCTGTTATATTCAAAAAAGACTCTATAGCAGAAATTAAATAATTTTAAAATTTTTTAAACACTAAATTCACCCCCTCTTGAGTGTTTTAGGACCAACAAATATATATTTTAATTTTTTACTCCAACTCTCTTCAAATACAAATTAATTTTTAATACATACATTATTTTCATTTAGCAAAATTTATAATTTGAATTTATTTTTTTAAAAAAATCAAAATACAAGCAATTTCTTTGAATTTTGATTATTTTCTTATATATTTGATAGAAAAAGTCCTTATGGGACATAACAACAATCTAATAATAGCGATACAATCATTAAGCTCGTTGTTGAAAAATATAAATATGTAACATCCTTCAAATAAAATAATTTACACGAAAAAGAATATATTAAATGCTAAATAAATTGAATTTTTACTATTTTAATATTAATTTAATTATTTATTAAACTAAAAATTTTATAGATTTTTATACATTTATTATAATAAAAGTTAAAGTTAATATTATGAAAAATCTATTAAAATTATACTAACATGATAATAGCAAAAAAAGCATTAAAAAAACTTCAAAATAATAATATCTCTTTAATTAAAAAAATTAAATTTGCTAATAGCAAAATAATTGATATATTGACATAATTCGATAAAAAAATGAATTCATAAAATAGCATTTATATAAAGAATATTCTATTTAAAATAGAAATATAAATACTATATTAAATAAAATTAATAATCTAAATAGGTGTATAATTTATTTAGTAAAAGATCCTAATAAAGATATTATTTAGTAATATATTTCTCTATTTTAAGAAATTTAAACATAAGGGGCAATAAATATTAATGATCCAAATAAAAATAAATTTTTTAATAATAATTAAATATATTAATAATGATATTTTAATCTAAAAAAGTTCGCACTAAATATCTTACTTTTATAAGTAACTAATAAAAATGCATGTACGTTACACGTGTATAATACTTTTAATTAAATTTAACATATATACTCTTATAACATGTAACTAATTAAATTTAAGTATTTTTTTTATAATTATTTGATGTGATTTTGTGTTATAATCGAAAATAATAACTATTAATAATTTATAAACATTAATATCTTTTTAATTACTTTAAATTTAATTTTACATGCGATAAAAGTATTTTTTTAAAATACTATATAAATAATTTGATTGTTATCAATTGTTATGTATTTAATATTTTTAACTATACGTACTCTTATAAAATGTGATTAACTAATATAATTAATTTATTAAAGATAATAATATAATTAATTATAAATTTAAAAAAATATTAATTTCTTTTATTGATATATTTTTAATTAACCTAATTGTATTTAAATGTGATAAAAAGTAGGTTTTTTATACTTTTTTATAAACAATGTGATAAAAGTAGTTTTTTTATACTTTTTTTTGTAAATAATTTAATAATTTTGTCTGACTATTTATTCTTGATAAATATTTTATTGTCTCCTTTAAAATTTCTATAGATACTAAATTTCAATATATGCATTATTTTTCAATCAGCAAACTATACAATTTTACTTACATGTGACTTAAAATTTAAATGAATACATACTTTGATTTTTTACTCCAACTTACCTCAAATACTAATTAATTTTCAATACATACATTATTTTTTATATACAAAAATTCATAGTTTGAGTTTCTTTATTTTAAAAAAAAAAAATCAAATTATAAATAGTGTTTAGATTTTTTAATTTTTTTTACGTGTTTGGTAAAAAAAATATCATTCTGTAGCATTCATCTAATAAAAGTGATAAAATAATCAAACCCATTACAAGAAGATGCAAATACTTAACATCCTCCTAATAAAATAATTTTGCACAAAAAAATGTGTTAAATGCTAAATAAATTAAACTTTTAATATTTTAATATTTTTTAATTATTTATTTAACAAAAAAAATTATAAATTTTTTATAGTTTTATTAAAATGAAAGTTAAAGTTAATTTTTTATGAAAAATTTATTAAAATTATTCTAAAATGATGATGGCAAAAAAGAATTAAAAAATATTCAAAACAATAATATCCCTTAATTAAGAAAACTAAATACACTCATTATATTTGTTAATTGCAAAATAATGGATAAATTGATATAATTCGAAATAAATTCATAAAATAGCATTTATATAGAGAATTTTTAATTTAAATTAGAAATATAAATATTATATTAAATAAAATTAATAATCTAAATAGTCATATGATCTATTTAATAAAATATCTTTTTAAATAAACTATTTAGTAATATGTCTTTTTATTTTAAGAAAATTAAATATGAATGCAATAATTATTAATGATTTAAAAAAATAAATTTTTTTAATAATAATTAAATATATTAATAAAAATATTTTAGTCTAAAAATGTTCGCTTCTAATATTGTATTTTTATAAGTAATATATATATAAATTAATTATTAATGTTAGTGTGAGGGTAATTTTTTTTTACCAGGGCAAATAATAATTTACACAAAAGTTTATTCAAAATTTTATAAATTCAATGGGGCAGGGCTGTTGATTGTGTTAGTTTTTCCCCTAAATTTAATAGAATGCTCGTGGCAAGTTGAGTGGACCAATAAATCTTATTTATTAATCAGTAAATTAGGTGTAACTTTGAGCTTTTTTTTTCATAATTAATCCTAATTTTAAATATTGATTTGATTTTGTAATGATTTTTCCATTCAAATTTTAGTAAATTACATGTAGATATTGTAAACCAATATTTTTTCTTAAAAAAAAAAACAAAACCAATATTTTTTCTTTAAAAAAAGAAAAGATTAAATTAATATATGAATATATTAGTAAAATTACACTAATAAGATTAAATTAATTAAATTTTCTTAACATATGTAAAGGCGAGACCACGTTTTTAGGATATAGGAAATATATTATATTTTATTAAGAAATTTTTTGGGGATAACTTCAAAATAATAATAATATTTGAATCTTATCGATTGAATATCTAACATTTATATAATATTTCAATTGAGTCCGTCTGTTCATATTTCTACTAAAATTAATAAAAATCTCAATTTTTTATTAAAAATTTATTTTTTCAATTTTATTTAATTGTTAATATAATGAAAAACTAATAATAAATTTCTATCATTTTTATTAATTAAATTAGATAATTTTCTTTAAATTTTTTCGTATAGCTATTTTTAATTAATGAATGAAAGAAATATCTAATTTTACCCAAAAATAATTAAATAAAATGTAGCATTTATTTATAATTTAATTGGGTAATTTTTTTAGATTAGTTTGTTAAAATTTTAAGAGTACATATCTAAAATCTAAGTAATATGCTATTTTTATATTTTAGTGAACTTTATTTTAACATTGTCATATATTTTTTATTTGAGTATGGTTTATTAACTCTACATTCTCTATCAAGCTATTCTCATGCTTATAACTTATTTGCTTTAGCTTTATATGAATTTAATTTTTTTATGATTAATTATTTTTTTAATTGATTGACAAAAAAATTGTTCAATTTATAAAAAAATATTTATAAGTATTAAATGCAAAGGAAGTAAATAATTCACAAATATAATTTGTAATCTATGAATCTAATTTATCACCCAATAACAACAATATTAATAATAAAATTTTAGCATAAATTATATTATGAAACTGAAATTTTTTTATAAAAAAATATATTAAAAATTAAAAATTATATTTTTTAATTATATTTAGATAAAATTAAATGTTTCTTTTATTAATAATTAAATATATTAACTACGTATGAGCAAACCTAAAGAAAATTACTCAATTTATTTAATAAAAATGATAAAAATATTGTGATATAATAGATGACTACTCAAAGATAAATTTTTTCTGTTATAGATGGATAAACTTTATCTATTGTCAATAGGATTTTATCTGTTTAGTATTCTTATCATATTTAAAACCTATCTAATAGGCTTCTTTTTGCCTATAAATACCATCTCTTGTATTATTCATAATATACTTCAATATAGAGAACAATTAGTTTCTACTATATACTTCTTATCTTCTTTATTTGTTTACTTTAATTACAACACGTTATCAGCATGATTAAATTCTACGAAGATAATTGGAAGCCAATGGTTTACTACAACTTAACTTGATGAAAAGATTTTACTTTAAAAGAATTAAATGGTAAGTAAACCCAAAATTTATAATTTATTTTGGTGATTTTTTTTGCTAAAAATTTTAGTTTTACTTTTATATATTAATCAAAGAGAAATTTTGAAAATTTATTAATTTCTAAAAAAATGTAAAGCATTGTAATATATTTTTATTGTGATATTTTATTTATTAATATCAATTTTAATATTATAGTACTTACACATGGTTATTAAAATAAACAATTTTATTTAAAAAAATAAATAAAATATTTTTGATGAATCAGGAATAAATTATCCGTCACAAATATTTTTCAAAACATTTTTTATTTTAATGGGCACAGAATTTATAAGAATAAAAATAAAATTTAATAAAAATTATGACTGGCTTTGCGACGAAAATTCCGTCACAAATCTTAAGTAAGCAAATTTCATTAATTTCAAATGAATTTATCTGTCGTAATAACTATATTTTTTTGTAGTGTGTAAGATAAACGTAATATAATATTGTATATTGATATTTGCATTTGCATATATTTTTTTATCTATTAAATATATTTATTTTATATAAAATAATTTATTGTTAATATTTATGGTATGTAGTAATTTTTGATATTATGCAAAATTTAATTTGAAAGTTCTAGAAGATATATAATGATATTATTAGAGTACAAATTATTATGAATATGTCCAATAAAAAATTATTGATTTTAAAAGATATACGTGTTAATGAATATCTGATAAATAATATAATTTTGAATATTTTAAATTTATTATGATATAAATAGTAATATATCTAAAGTTATTAAGTATTATAGATATTAATAAACTCGAAGTTTATTAATTGATATAAATATTAGTAAACCCAAAGTTTACAGAATGAAAATAGTGATAGTAGAACTGAGGTTTATTGAATGAAAATAGTGATAATAAACCCGAAGTTTACTGAATGGAAACAGTGTTAGTAGATCTGAAATTTACTGAATGACAACATATTAGTAGATCTAGAGTTTACTGAATGGGCATTAATATTAGTAAACTTGAAGTTTACTAAATGGCAATAATATTAATAAACCTGAATATATGTAAGCCATAAGTTTTGACAAAAATTTTATACGTAAACCC
>CANXYI011755803.1:0-14270 GCA_948208565.1 Hura crepitans
AAATTTATTAGCAGTTAGAGGTGCTTAGGTTATTAAAGTGAGCTTGTAATGTGTAAGGCTAGAATTGTTGCTTGTGTATAGATATATTATGATATCTCTTGTGAATTGTTAAGCATATACATTATTAGCATGAACTAAGTCTGTAGCTAAAAGGTTAGGGTCTGAAAGTGAATGTGAATGGCGTGTGTAGTGTGGCCTTATGTATGTTCAAGGCTCAAATTACATATGCCTTAGACTTAGAAGGTATGAGAATTTGATATGGCATGGACTAAGTTCGAGTAATGCATGTTAGCATGAAAGGCTAATGGTGGCTAAGGCATGTGCTAGGATGTTGCTGTCTCAAATGGCATAGAGATGTAAAGGCATGTATATAAGTGTGCTTGTATTTGGGATTAATGAATGATGGTGTGTTAGACATCTTAAGAATGCATGATAAAGACCTTGGACTAATTGTACCTGAAAGCTAGTGTAATCTTATTAGCATGGGAAAAGGGAATAACATGTGTACTAAAGTAAGATTATGTGAGCATAGCTTGTTTAAAGTAATTCATGGCATGAAAAGTGCATAATATATATACCTTAGGTGGACATTTAATATAGGCAAGGAATGGCATGTAAAATATATTAAACTTGGCTTGTAATGATGCATGAAAATTAGGGCATAATGTTCCTTTAAAGGGCTATAATTTGAGACTAAATAAGTTGCCTAAAATTTGTGCCTTAAGGGCTATTATGTATAATTGTGTATAATGGCTTAGGAGATTGTATTTTAGCCTTGTAAATAACCTAGTATATGTTGGCTTAGGGCCTATGGAATGTATAAAATTTATTATTAAAAACTGCATTAAAATTAGACCTTAGTTTGTCCTAGAAATGAACTTGAAAAGTAGATGAAAGGACCTATAACTGTCCAGTTGACCTATACCTTAACCAAAAATGTCACTGGACATAAAGTGATAAATTCCTGAGAAATAATGCTATAATAAATTATAACATATTGAGCCTTGTATATGGGTAATAACATAACTAAAAATGAATTTGGGATTTTTACTCAGTAGAGCTAAAATGTGGCTATACTAGACCAGATGAAAAATAAATTGTGTGATAAAATTTATAACTATATGTTTTTTGAATATAAATATTATAAGAATATTTTTTGTTAACAAATGAACTTATAATGTACTACTTGCCCCACTAGCTAGACACTTATTTGATGGGTTGCCCGGTTAACTCAGGTTTTGCAGTTGCTAGTTGTCAAATGTTTAGGTAGTAACTTTATTGGTGGCTAGAGAGGCTTACAGACTAATCACTATTATGTCACCCAGATGTTGAGATATTATTTGTGGCTGGGGAGGCCCACGGGCTAATCTCTATTATGTCACATTCCTGATAATATTTATTTATGGCTGGAAAGGCCTATGAGCCAATCTCTATTATGTCATATAGATACTATTTACTTGTGTCTGGAGATGCTATGGCCTGATCTCTATTATGGCACACATGCTGGTGTATCGGCGTAGGTTCAGATTAGGGACTACTGCACCAATTTATTTTCTCTTTAGATCTAGAGCTTTTAAGCGTCATCGTCTTAGTCAAGGTAGTGAATTAAATTAAGTGAATAAGCAGAATAATTATGAAAGATAAAAATTAAGCATAATTGGATGATGTTTTGTCTAAGAAATTGGTGAAATACAAGCAAAAGGGCATTTCAGTCATTTTACACATATGTTACAAATAAATTGATTACTACAAAGTATGCATGCTATAAATATTAATAATTACTCTAAATAATTTTTGTGAGTCAAAACTGTTATTTCATGACTTATAAATGTCTTAGTGGTATTTTAGTAATTTGGCATAAGTATGCTTGTGAGCCTAAGGCTCTATATGTTTATATTATGGCCTGAGGCCTGTGACTGCTGTGTGTGTTAGTTGATGTTGATAGGATGAGATCTGGGGGACCAAAAGGTTCCAAGAGATGTGTTTTATAATATTAAAGTGTTTACAGGTAGGTATGAGTTTTGGGATAGTGACTAGGGTGTCTATTGTGTTGTTGGATTTTTAGATAACACTAGATGGTGTTAGATTCCTTTTGTGATGACTAAAACATGGTAGTATGAACTTAAATTGATTATAAGATCTGACTTGAATAAATTGGGAATCAGACAAAGTTATCAAGTGCAGTATATGTAAGAGTTAAACGAATGAACATCGAGGAAATTTTAGGATGCGTGACCTAGTGGGAAGTGCATCGCTTACTGGATTTCTTCAGGAATTCAGTAGGGGGTGTCACATTTTGTGGTATGAGAGCATAGGTTATTGTTCCTAGGCTAAGTACATGAGTGCAAATGTCTACGTTTCAAATTCCTTTGAACTGTTATGCTGTCGGAGGCTGAGAAGGAAAAGTCTTCTATATAATACAGGCGTAATTAGTTAAGTTACGTGAAGGAGGGGCCAAGAAACAAATTTTTTTTGTAACTATAGTCATACAAGGAGCAGGTTGTGTATTAGAACCTAAACCCCAGCAATGCTATTTATCAGCAAGAGTCACAAGTGATTGACATATAGCAGGTAGGAGTAGCCCCTATCCTGGTATACTAGAGTAGTACATGAAAGGATCTTACCAGATTCTAAAGGTGTGCCCAGGAGATTATCTTTCAGTGATATAAATAAAGTATGTAAGAGATTCTTGATGACATTGGATGAAGGGTCAATGATATAGACAACTAACTCTCAGAAAGAGAGATTTTGCGGTACCAGTACTAGCTGCATGTGACATGGAAGAAATGGTACTAGAAAAGAGAGATATCTTTTAGGGAAAGAGGTAGTGCACTGTGAGACAGTCTAGTGTATAGGTAGAGGTAGACCTAAACCTAAAGTTCGAGGTAGGCTTCTACTAGTAGACCTCGATTGTGTTCCCGGGATGATAGTACTCTTTGTGTAGGGGGTAATTAGAGTAGACCTCCTATATAGGTCATTTTTTAAAAGAGGTACTAGGGGCAGTGTAGAAAAGGTAAGAAAAAAGAATGTCTCCATTGTGGTGTTAGAGAACACTATAGAGAGAGTGTCCTCAAGGACAAGTAGAGGGTGCTCAAGCATAGATACCTAATGTTACACCCTAGAGTAGGGGTCAGAGGTAAACTTAAAGAGAGTAGTCTAGTGCTAGTCAGGATATTAAAATTAAGGCTTGTGTTTTAGCTAGGTAGTGTGCTGCAAGAGCTAGAGAAGAGGCTATAGCACTATATCGTGTAACTAGCATTTTGCTTATCTAATATTTTAGTTTTGGCTTTGGCAAACCTTGATTTAATGCCCTTTTTATGTATGTTCTACACAAGCATAGAATAAGTGGATAGGGCTTGAGCATGTTGATACAGACATTAGAGTTAGCAATCCTATGGGGCAGTGTGTGATTGTGAACTAGGTGCATAGAAGATGCCCTTTGGTGATTTGGGGACATAGATTGTTATAGATTTGATTGAATTGCATTTTAATGAATTGATGTAATCCTGGGATGGATTAGTATACTAAGTATCAGGCTATGATTGATTATTAATATGAAAAGTTAACCCCTAGACTATATATGGATTGGCAGTGGCAGTGGCTAGTAAGAAGGACCTTTTAGATAATCTTATCTTAGTTATAAAAATATAACAACTCCTTTAGAAGGGGGTGAGGCATATTTAGCCTATGGTAATAATCTAAATGATTTAATCCTAATATGGCATATCTTTCAGTTAAAGCTAAGTTTTTGATGTGTTCCTAATGAGCTATCATGTTTATCACCTCAAAAAGAGTTATATTTGATATTAAGATGTGTCTTGGTATTGCTCCAGTACTTATTGTTCATTATAGGATGGCATCTATTGAAATAAAAGAATTGGGAGTAAAGCTACAAGGTATATGTGATAAGGGTTTCATTAGACCTAATATCATCCTTTGGGAAGTGCTTGTGTGGTCTATTAAGAAAGAAAGACAGGTCGCTCTGGTTGATCATTGTTTTATAGGTGGCTGAACAAAGTGATTATGGAGAATAAGTATCCCCTATTCAAATGGATAATCTCTTTGATCATTTGAGAGGGGTTAGAAGATCTTCTAAAATTTATATGAGATTGGATAATATCAACTGAGAATTTGAGGGAAGCCAATGTTTCTAGAACTGTCTTAAAAAATCGATGCGAGCATTTTAAATTCTTGTTGATGGTATTGGGATGCACCAACACTCAAATAGTTCCTATGGAACTCAATGAACAAAACCTTCTAATTTGATGTAGATGAATGGTGGTGGTGTTTATAGACGGTCTTTTAGTGGACTCCAGGAATTAGAAAGATTATGAACAACATTTGAGGGTTTTTTTACAGACCCTGAAAGAGAGATAGTTGTGTTGTAAGTTTAGTAAGTATGAGTTTGGCTGAATAGAGTTTCTTCTTTAGGCCACATAGTGTCAGTAGAAAGAATCAGAGTTAATTCTAAGAAGGTAAAGGTAGTACTAAAGAAGGAACCACCTGGGAATGTAACCAAGGCAAGGAATTTTCTGGGTTTAGTTGAGATTACAAAGGACTTATAAAAGGACTTCTAATACTGCCACCCCTTAGACTTAATGGGTTAGGATAATGTGTGAAATTTGACTGAATGATAAGTGTCAAGACAATTGTGAGTAATTAAAAAAGCTACTGATAGAGATTCTTATCCTAATTTAGTTATGAATAGGGTAAGGGCTCTATCATGCATAGTGAAGTTTTACAGAATGGTAAGGATGTGTGACGAAGTAAGATAAAAAGGTAATAATATATGCTTCAAGATAGTTAAAGCCATTTGAGAATTATCTTACCCATGATTTGGGGCTAACTACTATTATGGTCATGTTGAAATATGAAAGCATTACCTATGTGAAAAGAAGTGCTGCATATATATATACATAGATCATAAAAGCATGAAACATCTCTTTACCCAGGAAAGGTTGAACTTGAGATAGGAAAGTTGGATAGAGTTGATCAAAAATTGTGGTAGCCTGATTGACTACCAACTAGGGAAAGCCAATGTGATGATAGATATAAGGAATACAAAATGTATGATAACCCTGAAAGGTATAAATGATAATTACAGTTCACTTTAGGAGATGTTGTACTAGTTGAGTTATAGATAAGGCTAGATGTTTGACTACAGATGGAAAAAAATAGTTAACTCAAATGGTAGATAAGCCTTAAGAGGGGAAGGCTACAGGGTCTGAGTTAATAAGAAGTGAGTAGTTGTATCCTTAAAACAAGTTATGCTTATGTTGTACGAAGGACCTAAGGTAGCAAATGCTTAAAGAAACACATAAGGCTTCTTATTTTATGCATCCTTAGAGGAAAGTTTGAACTGGAATTTTTCTTACTGATGGCCTGATATGGAAAGAGATATGGTAGAATATAATGCCAGGTGTTGATATACAAGCAAGTGAAAGTTAAGCATTGGTTTCCTTCTAGATTGTTGTATCCTTTAGTCGTGCTGGAATGAAAAGCAAGAAAGCTGACCATGAATTTGTAATGAGTTTACTTTTGACTAGAGATACATGTAGTGTAGCATGGATGATGGTTGTTAAATTGACAACACTTAAATAAGAAGGATAGGTCTTTAGAGAGGCTAGTTAAAACATATATGGAGGGGATAGTCAGATTCTTTAGTGTGCTAGTGACTATTCTATTTGACAGGGAACTTTGATTAACTTTTTGATTTTGGAAGAAGCTGTAAGCATCTTTAGGCACCGGTCAATCTTATAAGATAGTTTTTCATCCTTAAGCTGACGGATAGTAAGAGAGGGTGATACATATATCTGATAAGATGCTGTGAAATGGTATTAGTAAGTTTATGGTTACCTGAGATATACATATGTACTTGGCAAATATTGGCTATGATCGTAGTGACCAGTTTAGTTTAGGAATGTGCCTATATGAGGCATCGTATGGTAGATGATGTAGGACTCCTTCGTATTGGAGTGAGGTGGAGAGAGAAAATCTCTAGAGTAGATTTGAATAAAGAGATTGGAGAAAAGGTGAAATTAACTAGAAAAAAAGGGACTGATAGCAATAGTGATTAGACCGAAATCATATACTAACTTCAAATAGAAAGCCACTGAACATTTGGTTAGAGAAAAAGTGTTTTAGAGGTCTTTCAGGGGAGAAAAGTGTAGAGATCTAGGGAAAAAGGGAAATTGAGTCCCAGGTTCATTAGACTCTACGAGAGTATCGATAGGGTCAGACCTCTAACACAAGGCTTACTACCACCTGAGCTATGGTAGATACCAAATGTTTTCCATGTTTTTATGCTCAGGAGGTACATGTTAGATCCATTATCGATGGTTTTGATGATAAATATTGAGATTATGCTAGATTTAAATTATAAAGGGGAAGTAATATAAAGTTTGGCTCGTGGTACAAGATAGTTGAAGAAATAAGTCCAAATACTATAAAAGTTAACCAGGAGTCAAAAGAGTCGGTGAAGGCTCAGTATCCTCCATTAATTACACCAGGTAATTTCAAGGATAAAATTTTCTTAGGAGGGGAAAAATGTAATGCTTATGCTCTGAGGCTTCATGAATAGTGCCACTAGGTCCGGGAAGTGTGCCCAGGGTCCCGGGTCACTTGCATGAAAATCGAGGTAGTGACACTAGTCATGAAATTTTGAGGGGCTTTAATTTAATGAATATAGCAAAATTTAAAAATTTAGGAGAACAAACAATTCATTTTGGACTATAAGCTACCTCTCGATACAATAAAAATATTTCAAAATGGGATTGACCCGAGATGTTCCCGGATGAACCCAAACATAGTAGACCCTAAAGATCAAAAATTATATCGCGTCAATTGGTGAATGAATTTTTGAAATTGGATGTCATTTGCAAATTCTCGTAATTTTGAGGTTAGCACATAAATCGAAGCAATTTGAAAACTTCGCTATCAATGTAATTTAGCCATAAAAATTTAAGAGCAGGTAGGGGGATTAAATTACGAATTTTAGAACAAATGGTGTAATTTTTAGAGGTCCTAGTGAATTTTAGTGAATTTTTTAAGTTTCCTAAAAAAACCAAGCTATTCCAGGATAGATCAGGTGGTTATGGACCCCAATCCTACACTTTCTAACTAGCCTAGGGTCTTGCCAAGTGTCTCAAAGTTGTGATAAGTGGATTTTCCACTCAAACAAAAGAGAATTCCTCTCTTTTTCCTGCCTAAAATCTCGATGCTAGCTCTCACTTTAGCTAGCCAAAACTTTTTCAATTCTTCACCAAAAATGGTGATTTCAATTTCTAAATTTATGTTTGCCTGTTAGGCACCATGGGGAAATGGAATTAAGTAAAAAGGATTTGTCAATCTAGAGATAAAATTCATCAAAGTTTTCTAGTTAGAATCAGTCCAGCATGGGTACCAAAGGTGAGTTCTTTACTTGTCTTTTGATTTTGCTTGGGCTTTCATGCTTGGAAATGGCTCCATGGGGTGCCTAACATCAATGTGGATGTATGTACTTTGTGTTTGAGGTAAACTATGGCAAGCAAGGGCTTGAAGAGCAAGGGAGAAAGTCACTATGGGGGCTAGAATTGAAGCTGGCAGTCTAGGCATGGTGGAAATGGCACCTTTAAAGTGAAAATGTAAGTTAATTCAAGTTATTTTTATCATGCCATGAGCTTTTTAGGAGGCTATAAATATTGATCTAGGATAGCTTAGTGATGTGTTAGATGAATGGCAACTAAAAATTGAAGGATGGATTTTTATATATTGATGAATTGTGGGTGTGATGTTTGAGGAAATGATGCATTGGTGCCTAATTTTGCTTGCTACTCGAAATTGATTTTAGTACCTAAGGTGGTCATGTAAGGCCTAGGATAAGGTTCAAGGTTTAATTGGCATGTTAAAAAATGAATTGAAGTGTTAAGGGATTGAAAATATAGTAACAAGCATGTTTTTGGTTAAAAGCATGTTTTTGGTTAAATATCCAAGAGCTTCGCTAGGTACTAATGGTGTTTGCATGGTTTGATGCATAGAAAACTTAGGTATGCATGGCCTAGAAAAAATGGCATATACTAATACAGATATGTATGTGTTGAGACAATGCTTTAGAACTAGAAATTCATGATAAATGGAATAAAAAAGTGTGATTAGGCTTACATGCCTTAGAACCTAAAAGTTTTACCCTATGGGATTTGAATTAGTTTTGGTTGTTTAAACTATGGTAGATTGTGATTTGTGTGAAATCTTGTGAACTTAAAATCATTGTATTTAAGTGATCTAAAGTTGACATGAATTATAAATACTTATGATGACTATAAATGCTTAAAAGTATGTATATTGACCTTGACTTATATTTAGAGAATCAATAAGAAAAAGGCCTAAATTGTAATGAGAAATAAGGCATGTAAATTAGCTTGATTAGGTGGAAATGGACAAATACTATAAGGGCTTGATGAATAAACTTGAAAGGACCTTAAATTGGACAATGAGCATGGCATAATTAGACATGTATAAATGTTGATAATGTACTTATAAATGAATGAATAACATTGAACAAAAACTTGTGGTAAAGGCTTATAATATAGACTTAAGAAGTGAATTGAAATGTAGCATGTGAATGGACCTAAACTTGTGCCCTTGGGCTAGAACTTTGAAGTGAAAATAAATGGCATTTGTGCCTATGTTTTGGCCATGGAATTAGCCTAGATGTGTTTGGCTGTGGGCTATAAATGTTGTTAATAAGACACTGAAAACTATGTTAAGATTAGACTTAGAACAGTCCCAGAATTGTATGTTGAATAGTGGTCGAAATGACCTGTAATTGTCCAATTGACCAGTACCTGAACCAAAAATGTCACTAAATAGTCCATATTAGTTTCTTGAGAACTAATGCTATGATAAATTATAACATATTATACCTTGAATTTTGGCAATAATAGGACTCAATATTATTTTGGAATTTTTACCCGGTAGAGCCAAAATATGGCTATACCAAAATGGTTGAAAATAAACTGTGATAAAATTTATAATTATCTATTTTTAGAATATAAATATTATAAGAATATTTTTGGTTAATAAATGCACTTAAAATGTGCTACTTGGCCAATTAATTAGACACCCATTGGATGGGTTGACTGGTCAACTTAGGGTTTTGTAGCTACTAGTTGTTTGATGTTTAGGTAGTAACTTTATTGGTTGTTAGAGAGGCTTATAGGCTGATCTCCATTATGTCACCTAGATATTGAGATATTATTTATGGCTAGGGAGGCCCCCTGGCTGATCTCTATTATGTCACATTCCTAATGATATTTTTTTATGGCTAGGGAGGCCTACAGGTTGATCTCTATTATGTCACATAGATACTATTTACTTATGTCTGGAGAGGCTACAGGTTGATCTTCATTATGGACACATGCCTGTGTAGTGACATAGGTCTAGAATGGGGACCACTGCACCAGTTTATTTTCCCTCTAGATCCAATGTTTTTAAATGTCATCTTTCTAGTTAGGCTAATGAATTAAATGAAAGGAATAAGCAGAATAATTATAGAAGATTAAAATTAAGCATAATTGGATGACTTTTTTTGAGAATTGGTGAAATATAGGCAAAAAGGCATTTTGGCCATTTTACACATATGTTATAAATAAATTGATTCCTATAAAGTATACATGCTATGAATATTAATAATTAATCTAAATAATTTATGTGAGTCAAAACTATTAATTCATGACTTATAAATGCCTTAAGGGTATTTTAGTAATTTGGTTCCAAATTGTATAATTGAGTTACATAATGAGATTAAATCAGTTATTAAGCTGCCTAGGTATGAGAAGGATATAATGCCATATTTTAAATGATTGAATTCATCATTGAGTATTTTTATACTTAGTGTACCTATTTCAGTGCGCAGGTACCCAGAACAGGGAAGTCACCTCGTAAAGTACACAGTGGAGTTTAGAGGTCATCTAGAGAAGACTAGTTATGTATAGATATATGATTTTGCACTCTATGTACTTAGGTGGGAAATATAGGTGTGATGTATATAAAGGACACAAGGTAGTATTTGTATAAATAAGTTGTTCTACAATAATCCCTATAATGGTTTTCTCGTTCACATGTGATCTGTATGTATGCTTGTAAGCCTAAGGCTCTGTATGTTTTTATTGTGGCTTAAGGCCTGTGATTGCTTTGTATTAGTTAGTATTGATAGGATGAAATTTGGGAGGACTAGAAGGGTCCAAGAGATGTGATTTATCATATTGAAGTATTTATAGGTCAATATGAGTTTTGGGATATTGACCAGGGCGGCCGTTGCACTACCAGATTTTTAGATAATACTAGATGGTGTTAGATTCCTTCTCTGATGGCTGAAACATGATAGTATGAACTTAAATGGAATATATGATCTGGCTTAAATGAATTGGAAATTAGATAGAGTTGTCTAATGCAGTATAAGTAAGAGTTAAACGAACGAACATTGGGGAAATTTTATGATGGGTAACTAGGCGGGAAGTACACTGCTTATTGGGTTCCTTCAAGAATCTAGTAAGGGGTGTTACATTTCTAACCATAGATAAATGGTCAGTTAAAAAGAGTTATACAGGTAGTTAACAATAAGCTTCGAGGATGTATAATTGAATTTGAACAAAGTTGGGACAAATAGCTGTTATTAGCGGAGTTTACCTATGATAAAAGCTATCAAGCTTGCATTTAAATTACACTATATAAAGCTTTGTATATAAAGAAATGTCACAAACCTTTATGCTTGTAACACCCCCTGCCTATTCTCAAAGAAAATAGGCAAAGTGTGTTACTTCCTGTAAGGTGACCCATCCTTAGATTTTCTTTGGGGCCTTTCATTTAACTTTTACTGGGGTTTCCCCTATTCAGTCTAGAAATTTCCTTACCTAGTTCTAGAGATCTGAGGTAAACCTGTCGGGCATATGACACTCACATGCCTGACTTGATTGTTAAATGTCAGCTTTAGCTATTATTATAATGAAGGATTCTTTTCTCCCAATTATAGGTAACTGTGCTAGCTAACCAAGTATCATAACACCTAATTACCCACAGTAACATGCACGAGTGCCTCTAACTACCAGACCACATAATTTATTAGATAATATCATACTTGGACAGTCATCGGCTATACTGCTAATTGTCTACATCGTATCTTCCCAAATTTACCACCTCCGCATCAAACACCCGATACCCTGAGGATACACTCAGTGGTGAATTTAACAAAATATACTAAATACTACTATCACATACAAGCACACAAGACATAACAATTCCCATCTATTTACAACCTTTAACAATTCTATTTCAGCCTTCAGTTATGCTTAATTATTCACTAATTTATCATACTTTAACTAACCTCATAACCTAGGGTTTCACATGATATTCAATAGTTATTATTTCATTACCACTTAATTATGATTCATACTAATGTTTTTCCATAATAACTATCCTTACTATATTTAAGTCACATGACTTGCATAGATTTGCTATCTATTCTTTACTATTCACTAATATATCTTAGTTCCTCAGCTCTATTCATTCTGTATATAGGTATAATTTATTACTTTTTTCATTTGGATTAGATAATTCCCTCTATACTTATTCCTTTATATAGGTCCTCCTATTAAATCATCATTTCCTCAGTCCTTTACTTCCTTTAAAAGTCTTATTGAAGTTATATAGACTTATCCAATCTCTTTCTAGATAGGTTATCTCTTATTCTCATAAGGATACTCATAGTTTATCTTACCCTTGATAATTTAACATCTAGTTCTTTTTAATATACTTTTAAGTCTATTCAAGTTCTTTACTTAATCCCCTTGTAACCCCCATGGTTCTAGAAGAACTCCTAACCACTGGATAACAAGAATCACAATATGTAGTGGCCCTAATTTTGGACCTCGAATGCTATACTAACCCAGTTCGAGAACCAGACAAAAGACAAAGTTGTACAATGGCCCACAATATGGATCTCAATGTCTGTACACACCCTTCACCTAATAGCAGGGATCAATTCCAAGGAACCTCCCAATATTGGAAATAGGATAGTAGGGATTAGCCCTATGGGACCTCCCAATATCCTAGTACAATCAACACTAACAAGGTGTTTAGTGGATAGCAGGGATCAGTCCAGTGGGACCTCCCAATATCCACGAGTGGGTAACAGGGATCAGTAGTAGGCTTCCTAATACCCAAAGTGTGCAGGCTCAAATATATACTCAGCGGCTGCACCTACCATACATAGGCTAAAATCTATATAGACTCAGCCTCTAGTAACTGCTAATCCCTAGTTGACTGATCAACCTATCCAGTGTATAAGTAACCATAAATCCCAAAATTTCCTTTTCCATTATCTTTCATAACCATTATATCGGAAATCTAAAATATTTATGTCAATTCATATCTTTGATTGATCATCTTACTTCATTTACCAATCAAATATCTTTTAACATCGTTATAGTCTCATCAATTAACCATGTCCTCAATTTAGATTTCATTCTTTTCATTAATGTCATTTGATTGTCTTTTATCTCTTTTTCTGCTAACTTATGTTCTGTTTCCCTCACTTTTATCTCCTAAAATATTATATTTTAAGGCTATTGTATTACTTTTTCCTTGCAATATATATCAATACTTAGTTCCCAAGTTTAATAAGTTATTTTTATTGTCACTGTATTTATAAAAATATTCATTTTCTACACTGTTGGACAATTACTTAACGTACTGTGTGCAATTCTTTATAAGGATTTCGCCATACATATGTCTTTTGGGTCTCCACTAATTTTAACCTCTATTTATATTCCATAGTACACAAAATGTTCATATATTAATTTCCTTAAACTCTATCCATATATTATTTGTACTTTAATGATTTCTTATCTAATCTTATAATTAATTCATTCAGCTCTAATATAATTTATCAGCTTTTTAACCCATTTTGGTTTAGCTAAACTCAACTAATTACCTTTACAGTTCACGACATTTTTATTCTACTTATATTCAACCTAAAAAGGCATAGATATTAATTTATTTCATCCGATCATATTTTTTGGATAAGTATAGGTCATCAAAAGTTCTTAGGCAGTTACAGGTTCGATTTATGTGACCATCACTATTCCTTTAGTAACTTTTTCACACCAATCTTTTAATTCACTTTATATTCCTTCCCTACCAACTCATTATATCCTCACATAATTTATCCTATCAACATTACATAAATTTAAATATGCAATTTCCCCTATTTCAATCTTTAAAATCTAAAACACATTTCATAATTGAATCTTTATTCTTTCCTCTAATATTTATTACTACCCTTTTGACATACCATGTCTTCACACATCTATCTCACATACCTCATTCATACCATCTATTTCCTTAATTCCTCCCATTAATCATACCATTTCTTATACCTTCCATATCTCTCACATGTCATACATCATAATACCATCCTAACCTTACATGACATTATGTCATACATACATACTTATACCATGACATACATGACATATACCTAGTCATGCATGTAACACATGCATACACATCTCTTCCACATCTAATTCACATCCTTGATATCTTATCTCCTTAAATTACACATCCTAATATGCCATTCACATACACATGCACATGAACACATACAAACCTAACTTCTGTACAAGTACTTAAACTTAAATTTCATATTTTCCCTAACATACATGATGTGTTTTAGTTAAATTCACTTACAGCGGGCTTCCTATCATGTCGAAGCTACTCTAAAACCATTGAATTTATCTTCCTCCTCTATTAACCACCATTTCCAAAACTCCATATTAGGCTTCCTCTTTGAAAATTTCTACAAAATTCCACAGGGCTTCAAATTTAAATCTGTCTTTTCCCATAACATCGCCATACTCAATACTACAAGAGAAAAATAAAATCTCTAAGAAAAATCAACTTACTCACCAAAAGAGCACTATTCATCAAGTGTTCATATTTCACTTTTTAGGCTTCCATTCTTCATTTTGTTAATTAGATTAACTTTAGTGGATCATGGAGGTTAGGAACTCTATAATTTTTATGTGTTTTTTACATGGGAGGAGAGAGGAATAAGTACGAAAAAATGATAGAGCCATGGCCCAAAAATGGCATCAACTTTTCTTGGAGGTGGGAGAAGATGACCACTTTTACCTTTCATCCTTCCTTACATAGGTCCCCTTAAGTCCTTAAGCAAAGTGGATGGCCACAATTGCACTATGCATCAATCGGACAACCCAAATTAATTCTATTTTGCT